>CAHIKZ030002315.1:315000-352500 GCA_903632075.3 Acanthosepion pharaonis | reverse complement strand
TCTTTATCTCAATCCTCGCTATTCTCAGTCTTCATTTTCATCAGGAAAACAATCGTCCCCATATAAGGGAGATGACCGGAAATTCGTAAAAATTCAATATGGCGTGAAATGTTTATTTTCAAAACAATTCCATGTCTACAACGGATAAATTGAATTTAAAAAAAAAAATAATTATAAGAGGGCGTTCTTACGGGTGTTTTTTTAAAATCACAATTACGACGAAATGAAGATTTTATCAGTTACCATGAGTTAGTCATTAAATTCATTCCTGAGGGGATCAAAGGTATTTGGGTTGGAAAAAAAAACCCTGACACCTTCCTTGATGAATTTTATCTTAATATCAAGAAACTTATCAGAGATTTGGAAAATATCGTTGTAAAAATAGACAGACATGATATACATGATATGTCTATATTATTCAATGATATATATTTGAAAGAATATATAGTGCCTAGATATACTTACATATATATATATTTATTAAAGACATTTTTATGTTTAACGTTGTTTTTTATAGATACAAGTATTTAAGTAAATGCTCTGTTTATGATAAACAGTATTAAATAACATTTACCGACCTGAATGTCCGAGAAATTTTCATAGAAAATATTCGTTCTTTGACAGGATTCGAACCTGCATCATATACGGAACCGTCATTTACGCTGACGTACCTTACCGTTCGGCTACAAAGAATCGTTCGGTAGACAAGTTCGAATTTACTGCTTTCTATGAAAATTTCTCGGACATTCAGGCCGGTAAATGTTATTTAATACTGTTTATCATAAACAGAGCATTTACTTAAATACTTGTATCTATAAAAAAACAACGTTAAACATAAAAAAATGTCATTAATAAATAATTTGTCAGACCTTGTCCATTTCTTAATATATATATATATATATATATATATATATATGTATATATATATATAGATAGATAGATATGAAAAAGACTCAGATAGATACATACATGCATATAATATACACATATACATATGACCATATATTATATATATATATATATATATATATATATATATATATATATATATATATATAGACACAGTGTAACCCTTTATAAGAGACTCGGATATAAGAGAAACCCAGATATGAGACAGATTTATCTGGTCCCAAATTAGAACCTGTGTTAATGTATATAAAATAGACCAAACCCGGATATAAGAGACTTCTCCGGTCCCGACAACTCTCTTATATCCGGGTTAGACTTGGTATATATATATATATATATATATATATATATATATATATATATATACAACCTTGTGAAAATTAATTGAAACAAAACGAATAATTCCGTTATTATTTAATTTTTTTCGTATTTTTACAATGACCCAGTGCACATGGTAGTATGCCTATTTCACAAAGTCTTTCCTTGCGGATTGACCACAGATTCTCGATTGGATTTAAATCAGGAGAGTTTCCTGGCATGCCTATCTATATGAGCCTGTTCATATCTATATCTTTCTATCTCTCTCTCTCTCTCTCTCTCTCTCTCTCTCTCTCTATCTATCTATCTATCTATCTATATACCCTTGTGCAAATTTATTGAAAGAAAATCAATAATTCCATAATTATTTACTTTTTTTTCGTATTTTCCCAATGAAACATGACCCAGTGCACATGTTAGTACTTCGTATGTCCATTCCACGAAATTGTTCCTTAGAGATTGACTACAGATTCTTGAATGGATTTAAATCAGCAGAGGCTCCTGGCCAGTCTATAGTACTTTGATTTGCTCACTTGTAACGCTTACCATTGTGTTCATGCAAAATTACAATTTCCGTACGCTTACTTGGAGTGACGTCCATCTCAAACAATGGCCGTAGGACAACTAATGGACAATCGAGACAATAGGGTCTGGGCGTGATAAAAATCTGATGCAATTACGGATGAGGCAATATTTTTCAAGGCCAGACAAATTTCATCATACACCCCGAAATAAGATTCATATTACTACACACACACACACACACACACACACACACACACACACACATATATATATATCTATATATATATATATATATATATATATATATATATATATATATATATATATATATATATATACAGAGAGAGAGAGAGAGAGATAGATAGATAGATAGATATGAAAAGACTGAGAATGACCTAATCTGAAAAAAAAATCGATTACATCCTGTCACTCCAGTGGGTCTAAAACTGACCGTATGATGAAAGAAAGGAAACTAACCCAATTAATTTTCACAAGGGATGTATGTTCATGTGAAAGTATCTGGAAGTGAGTCCGTTCAAAGCGACCTTCATTTGACGATTTGATAGGGACATTCGTCCTGTAAACTGTAGCCCTGAAGTTTGCTGAAAAGACCAGGATGATAAACCCTGTCGACCGCCTTCGGGATTATCTAGAGCCAGCGCTTGATCTACGACGTTCTTATCTAGGGCTTAATATACGAATCCAGTGAAGACCTGGCGAAATGGAAGCCAATTTCTTCAACTTCACAAACACGAGGTTGCGTAATCGCTCACAATATTTCAGGAAACAGAACTCGAAAACAATTGCAATATCCAACTTCTTTTCTCTGAGGGCGATAAACAAATGAAGCTCTTTAGCTAGTGAGAGTGTAAAGCCACAAAGACTAGCTATTCTAAAAAGGAAATACATACCTCGATAAAAGAATTATAGAAAGAGATCCAGCTATTCCAGAGAATCGGTTTTGCAGACGGGAAGTAACTTGAGAACTAATCACAGGTTTTGTGGAAAGTGAGATCTATAATTAAAAAAGGGCACAGATTTTTATTAATCCGATGGGTTTTTTTTATTACTGAATCGTTATTTTTAGAGGATAACCGTATTTGAGTAGACGTTCCGTTATTTATTAATATATTTACCGAATGTTTGCACAAATGCAAGTATCCATTAAAATAAGTTTAAGGAACAACATACATAATATAGGGATTTTCCAATCGTAGCTTAGATGTGGCACAAGGTCGAAAGTATGGGGCACCCGTGAGGATCGAACTCACTACTCAGCTGTAATTGTTCTAGCGAGACAAGCTTGCTCAGCATTACACCGCCATGAGGTGCCCAAACACACATAATATACAGCCACAAAAATTTCCCTTTTTAGACGTATTAATTAGGAAAAAAAAACAAACACTAAACTAGAAACAGATATATATTTTAAAACTCTCGACTCTCGACAATATCTCCTTTTTATATCTTCCCACCTGAAATACTCTCGTACTAACATCGCAATCAACTTAGCCAAGCGGATATGTACAATAATCTCAAATGAAACCACAAGAGACCATAGACTAGAAGACATGAAAAAATATTCATCAAGAGAAAATACCCTCAATGTTGAATCAAAAATAACATTGAAAAAGCGAAACAAATTAATATTCACACACTCCGAGAAAGAAAAGGAAAAAAAAAAAGAAAAGATTATCCATCACAGCCAAACTTTCAACCCAAATAACATAGAAATCTATACACACAACAACTAAATGTACCAAACATACTAAAGTACAAAAATAAAAAAATAAATAAATAAATAAACGCCTATTACAAAAATACCCAGTCATAAAAAGTAAACGACTGCCAAAACAGTAAAAAGATACTGACAATGCAAAAATTGCAGAACACAATTAAAGACCCTCAGGTGAAAAAAAAAAAGAAAAAAAAGAAAAGAAAAAAGCAACTGACCCCTTTGCATAGTGTACAGCTATCTGTGAATGACGTCACACATTATGAAATAGACAAAGTCCGACAATTATTTTCATGTGTGACGTCATTTGTTTACATTTGGATACGCCATGTGCAGATATGAATGGACGTGGGAGAATCATGGAAGACCGTAGTTTAAAGACAGTAAAATCGACCTTGCTAACTGAACGCTCCTCTGTGGCCAAATCGGTTAAAGGCACGTCAGGCTAAATGACGGTTCCGTATAGGACACAGTTTCGATTCCTGTCGGAAGATGAATATTTTCTATAAAAATTTCTCGGACATTCAGGCCGGTAAATGTTGTTTAATACTGTTTATTATAAACAGAGCATTTACTTAAATATTTGTACCTATAAAAAGAATGTATATCATGATATTTAGTCACGTATTCAAACACCGTTATAGTGACAAACAATATTTTATTCTAACATAATCGATGTCGTACGGCTGACGATTTGTATGATAAATAAAATGGAATTTTCCTGATAAAAGGAAAAACATTCCGAGTGAATCTTGGATTGCCAATTTTGGGAATAACAGTGATTTTTTTCCGGAAAGAACATATACTATTTAATCTATAGTTGGTGGGAAGGAAGTGGATTTATACATTTTTCAGAGCTATTTGCTCCTATAGGAATATAACGAACTCGACTTGAATTCGAACTCAGCTCTTCAATTTTTCATTTCGAGTCGCGATCCATAACACACACTATTGTTACTTGTCTACTGTTACACTATGCTTGCATTATTTGGCGCACGGTTCAAATTTTGGGTCCATATGCGACGGCTCCTGCTGATTACCGCGAAACAAACGTAACTGAGCCAAGAAAGATTTTGAAAGCTTTTATAACAGTTTGCCGAATTGTAGAACGTATTTTGCAGCATCAGTATTTTTTTTATTTATTGAGAAAATATTCTATTTTGATTTTTTTCCTCTCCTTTTCGTCTCTTGTGTATCTGTGAGTTTTATAATGAGAATAACCTACACACTTCTGCTAATTAACTGTTACTTTCCGATTGCATTACTTAATTATTAAAAGTCAATAATTAAATATCACGTTTCAATAATTAAACGGGCTGACAAAACCCCGCCTGGGTTTGACAATATAATGCTGGATTCCATAATTGAAATAAATGGATGGAAATATAAATAACAGAGTAAAATGTAATAAATGTACATAAAATTATAGTATTTTATGTACACTTCAGATAAAATTTCATAAGAAAGGTACCTATAAATTAATTAGATACCTTTCTTAGGAAATTTAATCTCGCTCTCAACAGTCTTATTTTAATTACTTTATAATATCTTTTTCATAAAGCATCGTAAACGTAAAGGCTAAGCACACAAAAAAAATAAATAAAAAAAAGAACGCTGAAAGTTTTCCTTAAAAATAACGAGTTAAATAATTTGTTCACTTAAATATAAATAACTTCACTTCTCTTCTTCCGTAGAAGGAATTATCCTCACGTAATCGGTCAATATGTCATTCATCACCTGTCAAGTGACGCGAAAGTTTATGACCTGCTTTGTTTCATTTTCAAATTACATCTTTTCGGCGTAGAAGCTAAGTTAAGCTTGGTTCAAAAGATTTTAAACATTATAATTTCTGATATTAAAAAAAGTTTAAAAAATGATAATTGATTTTTAAAAGTATTTCAAACTGAGATTTTTAGTTTTTTTATAAATTGGAAAAAAAAAAATGGTTGCCACGATCGATTAGCTGCCAATTTTGCTGACAAAAAAAAAAAAAGATTTTTGACGAAAATTTCGGACGTGCTAGGAAAGATTAAAATATGTAAAAAAAATACCCCCAAAATACTATGATCTTTCTTCTTAATAATAGCATAAACATTTAGACGATACGTTTGGCGTGTTTTTCATCATGCTATGCTCTTTTTTTTAGTGATTTCGTGGAGGTACCTACTATTAATGATTAGGTGAACATTCAAACGAGAGAATGTTAATATGATTAAAAAAAACATCATGGTCTCTTTATTTTGGGCGGGGGGTACGGTTTGAATTCGTCCCGCATTACTTGGCACATGCATCTACGAATAGGAATGGACCGGGCATTTTTTACACCAGCTCCTGTAAAATCGCTGAATTTAAACAACGTCAAGCCTGGTTAGCGCCTAGATTGGTGAGCGCTTCGGAATATTAGGTGAGGTAAGCTTGCAGGCAGTGCAATGAAAAATGGCTCGGGATTGTTAGTCGGGTTAATGGTTATATTAACTTACGCGCAAATACCCTTAAGAAACGTATTGAATTCGTTACTTCTCCCTCCAGCTAAGTAAAACTTGTATTACCAAATTATTATTATCTCCAAAGAAGAAATGAATGAATAAATAAATAAATAAAATCTTGCTTCAAAAATCTGCTAAGCTCCAGGTAAATAGAAGGGTTACCGGACCATCAACCCACACTCAATAATATTAACAATGAACATGGACATAATATCTTGACCATGTTTTGAAAAATGAAAACATTTTTTAAAACATACATGCAACAAACTATTTCTTATTTAACAGTTAAAAAATTTAATCCTTGAAAATGGCTAAATTTATAGCCGAAAGCGCTCGGCTAAAAAGAACATTCGGACAGTTTTTATATAATTTATCATCCGAAAAGTAAAAAAAATATTAGATCACATGAGAAATTGTATAAAAAACTAAATAAAAAGAAACTTGTCTGTCGTATTCAATGAAATGTGCATATATATATATATATATATATATATATATATATATATATATATATATATATATATGAAGAAAAATATACGGAAAAACAAACAAAAAATCCTAATATGCAATTATGCTGTTTTAATGTTAATATAATGTCAACTTCGGATGTTTCGGTCTCGTAGACCATCTTCAGGACATATTCATAAAACATAATTAACATTAGACTACATCTAATTCAACATGAAAAGACGATGGACATAAGAGTAAGACTAATCAAAACAGACAACTGAAATTTTTCAAGATCAGCGTTCCGTTTCAATATGATCACGTCGTCGTCACGTGGGCGATGTTGTGAAAACGTATTCCTAAAATATAGTATTTTGAATGAAAAATGAAAAGAATTTTATTTTAATCTAAAACTTATATGTACGTTTGTCGAGCATTAATCTTGCTAGAAAAGGGGAAATATTAAAGAAGCCAGGTCTAGTATTCACCGTGCGTGAGATAGATATTATGCCTGCCTCATAAATCCGTCTAAGATTTTTATTATGAATATATTTTAAAATCTTCACAGAATCAAAATCGAAATTATGATCAGATTTAGTTGTGTGTACAAATAAAGCATTGTTTAAATTACCGAGGCGAATATCTCGTTTATGTTCAAAAACACAAGATTTTACGGACTTACATGTTTCACCCACATATTTTAAGTCACAGTTGTTGCATGAGATTTGGTAGATGCAAGCATCGGATGTAATATGTTGGTTGCTGGTATTATTTAATAAACTACTGATTTATTTTAGGAATAGGTTTTCACAACATCGCCGACGTGACGCCGACGTGACGCCGACGTGACGCCGACGTGATCATATTGAAACGAAACGCTGATCTTGAAAAATTTCAGTTGTCTGTTTTGATTAGTCGTACTCTTATGTCCATCGTCTTTTCATGTTGAATTAAATATAGTCTAATGTTAATTATGTTTTATGAATATATCCTGAAGATGGTCTACTAGACCGAAACGTCCGACGTTGACATTATATTAACATTAAAACAGCATAATTGCATATTAGGATAGATTTTAATCACTTTAAACATTATTTTTAATGGATACTCATAATGTAGTAGACGCTATTTATTTATTTAATTGTGTATTTATTTTCGAATACCGGGCCTAAATATTCGAGAAATTTTGTTAAGGATTTGAACCTGCGTCGTGCTTTAATAATTAAAACCGTTTTTAGGTCCGATGTATCTTAACCGACTCGGCCACGAAGAAGCTTTGCTGATCAAGCAAGGACCGAACAGTGCCTTTATGCTAAATTCTTCTTCGTCATAGATTCCTCGAAATTAAACCATCTGCCTCATTTCGTATCCAAACATAAGCGCATATTTTTCTTTAATTAGATTTCTAGAATATCTCAAACATTGAAAAAGTTCGAAAGCGTCTGCGCGACCTTGTGGGTGATGAATTATTTTCAAAATATCGTAAGCCTCCTCGCTACTCTATTGCTATTTCTGTGTTTAGACCGAATTCATTCCTTCGTTCTAACAGTTCAAACCTTAACAGCCAAGACCCGGTTTTCCACGTACACAGAGTCAAATCATCCGCATTCATCCCGTATTCAAGTGGTATTTGCTTCGTCGAACATGCAACTGAAAGGAAGATTCTTGCATCACAATAATCTATTGCATTTATTAGCAGATATGATATAAAAACAGACTTACTGATTCTGTAAAGGATCTAATAAGGTTTTTTCTTACCTGAAAAGAAAAAAGAAAAAAAAATCATATAATATATATATATATATATATATATATATATATATATATATATATATATATAAGAAGAAATGCTGATACGTACAATTTATAAAAAAAGGCACAACACACCAATTTCGAATTATAACTAGGTTAAATAGTGAACATTATATAAGTAAAAAAAGTTTTATAAACAAAGAAAAAAATCACAAAAGCAGACGGGTAGAATCATCACCGTGGAATGTCTACTACTGCCTGAAATCTTGAGAAAAGGGTTTCTTTACAAGAATATTAAGGAAGAACCACTGAGCATCGAGAGCAGCAATTCCAAATCATTTTTTCCGTAATCTCCAACTTGCAAATTGAAAAAAAATTTCCACCACCCAGCTGTGTAGTGACTATTCAAAATTATATCAAAATTATTTGGTAAAAGTTTGTTACTGGTTCATAAACTGATAAAATGCTGCTTGCCAAGTACTGCCATATTTATCTACATTAGACCTATGACCTATATAAAAAAAGAAATCAGGTTTTGAACAAAAACATTTAGCCAATAGAGTTATACATGAAATAGACTTATACACAAGCATATGTGGCACGAGTCCATTTCTGTCCTTTCTAATGTTTTGTCTTTGGTTGTGAGTGATTATGTCATTATTTTCCCTTGTAGTTATATGTTATACGCCTGGAATTCCCAACCTTTTTTTTATCACTCACTGTTTTTCATCGCCCAACGTTACAGTAAAAATCTAAAATCATACAAAATTCTTTTGGTAAAAGTTTGTTACTGGTTCGTAAACTGACTTTATGATGAAGTAAAAAATTTCTAAAGGGAGGTAACAGATAACTTTGATTTATGCTGCTACTACTACTACTAACAAACGAAAACAAACTTGACCATTGAAGACTATATGCAAGCGTTGACAAAAATAAAACAATATTTGTTCATAATTACAAAATGAAAAAAATAAACGTGATTGAAAGAGATTGGAAATATCAAATGAAAGAAAGAGAATGAAAAATGAAGAACAATGAAAGAAATTGGAAATATCAAATGAAAGAAAGTCAACGAAAATATCAAAAAATAGCATGAAGATAAAAAGTAACCAATAAAAGTGAATAAAAAATGAACGTGATTGAAAGACATTGGAAATATCAAATGAAAGAGAATGAAAAATGAAGAAGGATGAAAGAAATTGGATATTTCAACCGAATGAAAAAGAATAAGACATTCGGAAAGAATGAATGTGATTCGGATCTTCAACTGAATGAAAAAGAATGAAAAATTAAACAAGAATTGAAGAAATGGTAACTTGAAATGAATGAAAGAGTTAGAAAATTATCAAGAATTAATGAAATTACAAAGTTCAACTGACTGCAGGAAATAACAATTCAACACGAATGAAAAACAATTGCATTAATATAGCAGATGAAAAAGAATTGAATACCTCAATAAGTATAAACGATTTTGTATTCTTCAACTGAATGAGAGAGCATGAATAAATAAAAAAAGGTTTGAAAGAAATTATAAATTTCAATCGAATAAAAAAAATATGAATTATTCAAACAGAATGAAAGAAATTGATAAATTCAACTGAATGTAAGAGAATTAAATATTCAACAAGAATGAAATAAAGTGTATTTTTCAAACGAATGAGATGAGTGAATATTTCAACAAAAAGGAAAAACTGAGACTACTAATAAATAATAAAAACTCAGCGAATATTTTTTTGTTGTTTTTGGTCTTTCCTTATCTGATTTATATCCGAAAAAATGTTATTTAGTCTGAAGAACTCTTTTGAATGTTAATGGGCCTTCTCAAAACTATAGAAAATACCAAAATACTCGTTCCTTTCGGGAATATTTATATCGTATCTGGGAATGTTACAATTCTTGTAAACTTTTTAATTAAACCTATATCATTTTATTTTTTTCGCGTTACAAATTTGAAATGTCTTCATATCATTATTTTTGATTTCCAAAAATTTTTTTTGCGCGTTAAACGCCCGCCTGAGAAATTTGAAAAATCTTTTTGAATACGACCAACGATATTGTTAAATAAATCCGATACAATCGCTTTATATTTATTTCCAATGCAAATGAACTTGAAAATATGAAATTTTCTGTCATTAGTTTATTCATAACACCAGTTGACTATAGCAACAAAATTAGATTAACGCCCGCCAATTTAAAAATATTATATTTCAAAAAAATAATTTGGGCTCCTAGAACTAATCCAAATGAACTACGAATTTAGATGTCAAACGGTTTTTCGGATTTAAATTTTTAAATAATTGTAACCTTATATATGATATTTTTCTATAAATAAAACACATTTAAATTTCACAAAACACTATTTTTTTTTGTTGAAAAAATAATAATGAACGAAAAAGGCTAAAATAAGGAAGATGAAAAAACAAAAAAAAACCAATTTAATAATATTATTTTGAAATTAAAATATCACCAAATGAAATATATAAAAAAAAAATAAACATTAATTATTTATTTTATCAAAAATGGCTAAATTAAGATCTCTAAAAAGAACGTTATATTTTATCAAAATAATAAAATATTAGATCCTTTAAAAAAAAAATAAATTTTTATGAAAAACAATGTCGTATGAATGTGCATATAATATATTATTATATATATATTTAAATTAAATCACCTAAGTTAGTTGAATTTTAATATCAAGATTTTTTATAGGCGAAATTATAAGGAAAGGATACAAAGCCTAAAATACATATTGCTATTTAAAAATTTTAAAAAAGATAATTTATTTTTAAAACAAAAAATATATACAAATGACCTATGTATGAAAGCTAGACAAGAAAACAATAAAGACTTTGTCATTAAATGGGAAATATTTTAAAAATGCCATAAATATAAAGCTCATTTTGATCTATGTAAAATTAAATATTTTTTATATCAACCTAACGGACACTATTCATGACATACTTAACATATTGAAAACTTATTACTAATAATTCACCTGTTTTTATTGTCATAGCATCATCTACAGTCGCAAAAAAAAATTGTTTTTTTTGTTTTTTTTTTTTTGATCAAAAATCATAAATGGAAGCCTTTTGACGATCCGCTTTTTGTTGGGTATTTGTCTGGCTCAAAAAAAAACGGTTGTATTGAAAAAAAAAGTTAGTTGTTTACTCGTATCATTTTTTTTTTTAATTTTTTATTAACTTTTTGTCGAACATGGACTTTTTTTTTTTTAAACCTTTTTTTTGACCGTTGTTTTTATTGAAAAATGAAAACATTTATAAAATAAAAAATATATACAACAAATATATTTAAAATTGTTTTATACAGATAAAATATTTAATTTTTGTAAATTTTCAAAATGTATAGCCTTCAATTGAAAGCGCTCGGATAAAAACGGATTTACGTTTGGAAGTTTTATAAAATTTATCATTCAGAAATTTCTGATTTTAAAAGCATATTAGATCTATTTATTTCTAGACTGTTAATCTATCTATCTATCCATCTATTGAATAAAAAAAAATAAATCTAAAAGCAATTTGTCTATCTATCTATCTATCCATCAATGAAATCTCCATCTGCATATATATATATATATATATATATATATATATATATATATATATATATCTATATATATATATCTTCTAAATTGAATTTGAAACAGTATCCCTCCTAGTTATCAGTAATTTCTATTGTATCAATTTCTTAGACTTGTTATCATAAAAAATATCTGAATATCAATCTATCTATGCAGTCTGGTTTCTATCTTACCAACATCGAAAATCTATCTAGGATATGGAGGATCTACAAATCTATCCTCAATAAATCCATCTATATATCATCTATCTGCTTCTATCTCATCAGAGTCTGTGGATAAATTTAAAAATCTATCTATTTTACTTACTATAATCATTATCCCCTGTCGATCTAGTTTTTTTTACGAAAAACTAAATATCTATCCATTATCTCAGAATTTTTTTCATTCCTATCTATCTAAAATCTAAACAATTTAATAAAAACAATTTAAAGTCTGTTCATTTCCCCATTTCATTTTTAAATGGGATTTATTTTCTAAAAAATGCTATCAAATATAAATTTGTTCAACATCCATCATTTTAAATTTTTTTCATCTATCTATCTATCTATCATCTATCTATCTATCTCAATCTCTTCATATCTATCTATCTATCTATTATCTATCTATCATCTATCTCAGTCTTTTTCATATTATCTATAATATTTCAATCTATCTATCTATCTATTATTCTCTAAAAAACGATCATTTTACTATTTACATCTGGAGGCATTTCAGAAAATCTTGGTTATTATCCATCTAATATCTATCTCCCATCTGTTTCTGTATTGTCTTAATTTAAACATCCTATTTTAAAATTTTTCATCTTAATATCCTATCTAAATTTTTCAGTCTATCTATAAATCATCTATCCCCTATCTATCTCCAGGTGTTATCATCTTAATTTTTTTCTTTTGTTTTTCTTTTATCTATCTATCACATTCATATCTATTTTTTTCTATCATCTATTATAAATATCTATCTCAGTCTTATATCTTTCTCTTTTATCTATCTATCTAATTTTAAATTTTAAATTTTTTACTATTTATCAGTCTGATCCGCTTAATTGAAACCTATCTAGATTTGTCTGGCTCTATCTAGGTGTATCTATCTTCTTTGTTCAACATCTACGGTTGTATTGAGCTCTTTTGTTAGTTAGTTGTTTACTCGTATCGGGTTTTTTTTTGGGCTTCAAACCTGTATCTGTGCGATTTTTTTGTCGACAGACTTTCATGTTTCTAGCTCTTTCTTTTTTAAAACCTTTTTTTTAAACGAGATTGATTTGATTATTGTTCAAATCAAAAATTCAAACATTCTAGTATATCTTTATATATATATATATATATATATATATATATATATATATATATATATATATATATATATATATATATATATATATATATATATTCTATCATCTATCTATTATCATAATTGTTATATTCAGAAAATCGATCATCAATCTATCTATCATTTATCTAATTTTTACGATTTTAAATAGCAATTTTTTCAACATAAATTTTCAAAATCTACCATTTTCAGTGTATTCTTCATCTATGTTTTCTCAATATCAATTGAATGCCGTTTTTAATCTATTTATTTCTTATCATCTATATATCTTCTCTTCCAAATTTATCTATTATCTATCTATCATCTATATTCTATCTCTACATTATCTATCTATCCCATTTACTGAATTTATAAAATTCATCATTTTAGCAGTGGACATTTCTGATTTTAAACGGCATCATTTTTTATCTACTATCAGTTTATCAGTCTGTTCATTTTAATTTGTATCTTTTTCAATTTTTGTTATCTATCTATCTATCTATCTATCTATCTATTCTCTATCTATCTATCTATATCTATCTATCTCAGACTGTGTAAAACTCTTTCATCATATCTATCTATCTATCTATTTATTTTTTCAATCTATTCTATCCCATTTCTCTTAAAAAAGAGATTTTTACTTTTATCAATCTGTTCATTGGTTTTATCTGTTATCTATCTATCTATCTATCTATCTGATCTCAATCTATCTTCATTTCAGTCTATGTATATCTATCTGTTTTACTTTTCGAATTTCTATCTATTCTATATCTTTCATCTATTCAATCATTTCAATGATCTATCTCATCTATCTATCTTTCAATCTATCTATCTATCTATCTCAGTCTAAAATATCCATTTACTTTGTTTTAAACATTATCTTTTTACTTTTGCGCATTTATCATCTATCTTTAAAGTTTATTTCTATCGTATCTAATCTATCTATCTATAATCTTTTTCATCAAAATCTACTCTTTACGTTTTTATCTTTCTCCCAACTGATTTTAAAACGTTTTTACATATCTGTCTTTCATTTTATAAAAATCAATCTATCTATCTAATCCCATTTACGTTTTTATCTTTCTCAATCCGTTCATTTAGTATTTTTTGTCGATTATTTTTTATATGGTTTTTTTTCTATATTTTAATTTTTTTATGTTAGTTTTTTTTTTCTCATCTCACTTACTTCCATCGTTCTCTCTCATGTATCGATCTATTTCTAAACGTCACTACCTACGAAATCTTTACAAAAAAAACCCCCAAAAAAACAACAAAAAAAAAACACACAAAAAAAAAACATCCAAAATGTCAACTGAACACGTGACCAGAAATAAGCTAAAATCAACTGAAATCAAACTTTCCACTTAGACGACCATGTTGGCGTCGAGTAATTGATATCGATCTCAATTGATGTGTGCAAATCAGCCTCGTTAACAACTGGTATTTTGGTTTTCTGCGACGAGTTTCAGTAAGCAAAAACATCGGCTGCGTTTCACCATTGCTATTTGTTTATCTTTCTCTTTCATTCTTCAAGAATTTCTCATTCAATTCCACTTGGGTGAAGTTACCAAATTTCTTTCAATCGTCGTTAATTTTTCCTTCTGTTTTATGCAGTCGAAGTTTCAGGTTTCTATCATTCTTGTGGAATGATTCATTCTTTCCTTCGTGTCAAGCATACAGTTTCTTTCATTCTCGACGAATTTTTCATTCTCTTTCATTCAGCTGAAATTTCTAATTTCTTTCATTCTTGTGGAATGATTCATTCTATCATTCGTGTCAAGTATACAGTTATTTTCGTTCACTGGAAATTTTTTATTCTCTTTCAATCAACTGAAATTTCTAATTTCTTTCATTCTTGCAGAATCCTTCATTCATTTTCATTCGTCTAAAATACTCTTTTTTGTTTCCTGTTGAATTTTTCATTTATTTTGAATTTGACAATTTCTTTCCTCCTTGTTGAAATATTCATTCTTATTCATTCGGCTGAAAAATATAATTTCATTCATTCTTGTTGAATTTTTCAATCTCTTTCATTCATTTTAATTTGTCAATTACTTTCATTTTGTTTGAATATTTCTTCCCGCCTTATTGAATTATTTATTTTTTACTTTCAGTTGAAAAATACAATTTCATTCATTGTCATTCATTCAGTGGAATTTCCCAATTTTTTTCATTTGGTTTGAATGTTTAATTCTTTTTTATTCAGAGTCTGTCTATATTTCTGAGATGAGGTATTATGTACAGTATTTACATTAGTCGGACTATTGTCCTCATCTTTGTCGCCATATTTGTCACAACGTTTCGGCCGTTGTACGCTCCGGCCTTCTTCAGGTGGTTGGAATTTTTAACTGAACCCTTTATTTCGATCGCATGGCACAGTGGATAAAGGCGTTGGTTAGATCCAGTGACAGACCCAAAGAAGGTGAGTTCAATTCCTGGTTAAGGCAGTGGAGAACTTTCAGAGGGAAAATTAGCAGGAGATAACTGATAACTGACATCCATCAAACATGGCAGGTGGAACTAGAACAGTCTACTCCAGCGATCGAAATAAAGGGTTCAGTTCGAAATTCCAACCACCTGAAGAAGGCCGGAGCGTACAACGGCCGAAACGTTGTGACAAATATGGCGACAAAGATGAGGACAATAGTCCGACTAATGTAAATACCTTTTTATTCACTCGAAATTTATAATTTTTTAAGCACTATTAAATTTTCATAATGTTTCATTGGGATAAAGAATACAATATCTTTCATTATTGTTCAAATTTCTTTCTTTTTCGTTCCGTTGTGTTTTCCAATTTCTTACATCTCGGTTAAATGATTAATTGTTTTTCATTCGGCTAAAATTCATAATTTCATTAATTCTTTTGGAATTATTCAGAATTTTTCATTTGTTTGGATTTCTCATATTTTTTTCTTTTTTGTTGAAATATTCACTCATCTCATTCGTTTGAAAAATACACTTTATTTCATTCAGTTGAATTTCCCAATTTCTTTCATTCTATTTGAATATTTCATACTTTTTTATTCGATTGAAATTTTTAATTTCTTTCAAACTTTTTATTTATTTATTCATGCTCTCTCATTCAATTGAAGAATACAAAATCGTTTATACTTATTGAGGTATTCAATTCTTTTTCATCTGTTATAGTAATGCATTTTTTTTTCATTTGTGTTGAATTTTTATTCCTTACAGTCAGTTGAACTTTGTAATTTCATTAATTCTTGATAATTTTCTAACTGTTTCATTCATTTCAAGTTACCATTTCTTTAATTCTTGTTTAATTTTTCATTCTTTGTCATTCAGTTGAAGATCCGAATCACATTCATTCTTTCCGAATGTTTTATCCTTTTTCATTCGGTTGAAATATCCAATTTCTTTCATTCTTGTTCATTTTTCATTCTCTTTCTTTCATTTGATATTTCCAATGTCTTTCAATCACGTTCATTTTTTATTCACTTTTATTGATTACATTTTATCTTCATGTTCTTTTTTGATAAATTTCGTTACCTTTCTTTTCCAAGATATTTCCAATTTCTTTCATTTTTCTTCATTTTTCCTTCTCTTTCCTTCTGTTGATATTTCCAATGTCTTTCAAACACATTTATTTTTATTCACTTTTATTGGTTACTTTTAATCTTCATGTTGTTTCTCGATAATTTTCGTTTTCTTCCTTTCAGAAGATATTTCCGTATATTTTATGACA
This sequence comes from Acanthosepion pharaonis, assembly GCA_903632075.3. Lineage (NCBI taxonomy): Eukaryota > Metazoa > Mollusca > Cephalopoda > Sepiida > Sepiidae > Acanthosepion > Acanthosepion pharaonis. Next base: position 335,719 of record CAHIKZ030002315.1, on the reverse strand, counting down.
ATTCATTTATTTAACTTTTTTTTCATTATTTTCCAGTTTTTCATTTATATTGAAGTTCTATTTTGAAGCCTATTGTTTTCATTTTTGAATTTGATTTTTTTTTCCTTCTCTCATATTTCATTTACGTATTTCATTCGGTCCCTTTATCGATGAATTCATTTCAGTTTTTTTTCAATGAATCGTAGCCGTTTCATATTTTGCATCATTGTGAATTTCTTTGTTTCATTCATTTAACTTTTCCTTCCATTAACTTTCTTTTGTTTCAGTTTGTTATTGGTTTCAACTCACTATATACAATATGAGACCATACAATTGCTATCTATCTATCTATCTATCTATCTATCTATCTATCTATCTATCTATCTATCTATCTATCTATTTGTTTCAGTCTGTTCATTTTCTTTCAATCTATCTATCTATCTATCTATCTATCTATCTATCTATCTATCTATCTATCTATCTATCTATCTCAGTGTGTTAATTATCTATCAGTTTCTCTTCAGATCTATCTATCTATCTTTATTATTCTATCTTTCTATCTATCTATCTCTGTTCATTAACTATCTATCTATCTGTTTCAGTCTGTTCATTTTCTTTCAATCTATCTATCTATCTATCTATCTATCTATCTATCTATCTATCTATCTATCTATCTCAGTGTGTTAATTATCTATCAGTTTCTCTTCAGATCTATCTATCTATCTATCTATCTATCTATCTATCTATCTATCTATCTATCTATCTATCTGTCTGTCTTTATTATTCTATCTTTCTATCTATCTATCTCTGTTCGTTATCTATCTATCTATTTCACTGTGTTACTTATCTATCACATTCCCTTCATCTATCTATCTATCTATCTATCTATCTATCTATCTATCTATCTATCTATCTCAGCTGTTTACATCTATGTATGCATGTATCTATTTCAGTCTGTACACTTTTTCTTCCTTTCTCTCTCTCTCTCTCTATATATATATATATTAATATATATATAACATTCTGCTCACATCTAATTATCTATCTACATTTCTTTTACTTTCTCATTCTTCCTTTCGTTCTTTCTGCTTTTTTTCTTTTTCCTTTTCACGTTTACTTTCTTTTTATTTCAGAAATCATCTTTCTTTCTTTTATTTTCCCGTTCTTCGTTCCTTTCTTTCTTTCTTTTTTCCTTTTACTTGCTGTCGCGTTTGTATTTCTTTCTTTCTTTCCTGCTAACGTCTGCTTTCTTTCATTCTGTATTATATTCTAGCCATCTTTGTCAATTGGATCCCGCATGTCATCTAATCAACTGAGCGAACCTTCATTTAAGCGATTCCAAGCAATTGGGCATTATTTTCTTCTCTTACAACATACATATAGATAAAAAAAAAAATCAATTCACCCGAACCCATCTTGCCATTCCTAACACGCCCAGCCAACCCCAGCAGCATCCAACAGCCTCATCTCCCGTGAAACGACCACCATTACCACATATTCCTATCACCAAAGTCTTTAGCAACAAAACTAGACATCTCTTTATCGACTCTCCCCACCACACCTAGCCAGACATCAGACATCTACTTAGAGCCTTGTATTTTGCGTTTATTTTCTTACCCGCACAACTAGTCAATTCTGCGTCGCTACACCCCTGCTCCCTCCCATTGCTGAGCGTTAAGCGGTAACAGGGCAGTTTAGAGAAACATTTGTTTTACTTTTTTTTTTTCAATTTCATCAATGTGTCTCTACGTTTTCCTCTGATGCTATGTTAAAAAATATTGCAAGATGTAGGTTCTTTTTAAATTTTTTTTTTTTCGTGAAGGAATCATCTTCTCTTCAGGTAAGTTCATCTATATTCATATATATATATATATATATATATATATATATATATATATATATATATATGTATGTGTGTGTGTGTGTGTGTGTGTGTATATGTGGGTGCATATTTAAGTGTGCGTGCGTTTAACTATGTATTTGTATGTAAGAATGGATCAATATGTCTGTAACCTAATGCATTTATTATTCATTGAGTAACCTTCGATGAATGCGATTAATGGAAAATCATTGTGCTAAGTGCATTGACAAGGAAGAAAACTGTCAAAATGTAAAAAGTTGTTATGTAACATTAATCATTTGATCATTTTCAAGCTGCAGGCTTACTGACATACCAACATATCTGTGTGTGTGTGAGTATATATATATATATATATATATATATTATTTTAATACGTATATTCTGGCGGAATGAAAAAACCCCGGATGATCCAATTTGCCAAATAAAATTATATTGGAACAAACCGATATAAGGGAAAAAATTAAGAAAAGACGAAAGATATCCGTGTTGACTTAAAATAATCAATCAGCGCCCCAGTTCCTAGTCGCAAGAAAAACAAAAAACAAAAAAAAAATTACCGACAGAGTAAAAAAAAAAAACAACGTAAAAGTGCTCAATACACGAAGTAGAGCAAATCTAAAATCCTAGAGAGAGAGAGATGAACAATTCTGCTTTTAATCATATAAATATATATATGATCGAAATAAAAGTGTAAAATTTAATATTACAAGACATATTAAAACAATATTAAATAATAAAAAAACAAACTCAACAACGAGGGTTGGGGATATACAATCCGCTCATCAGGCTTCCACATAGATTCAATATTAAAACAGAGAAATGTACAATAAGAATAATGGAAAAAAAAAACAAAAAAAAAAATATATATATACATATATATATATATATATGAAAATTGTTTTTTTTCCATCTGCCTCTAGTTCCTTCTTGCATATATATGTTTTGTGTATATATATGAATTTTTGTTTTTTTGGAAGACCTATTCTTGTTGTACATTTCTGTTTTAATTTTGACCGGTGAATTTAATGAAAGGTTTAAGGATTCATGAAACCGGTTCCATTTGTTGTTGAGTTTTTTTTTTTTTTTATTATTTAATATTGTTTTAATGTCTTGTAATATTAAATTTTACACTTTTTATTTGATCATTAAATTTTGTACCTACAAAATATATCTTTAAATATATATATATAAAATATAATCATAATCTATATCATAAAATTATAATGAATATATATATGTAATATAATATATACCATATATACATATATCCAAAGAAATGATCATATAGGGTGTCAATAAGTCGCTAATTAAGGTTAACGCTCTTTAACGATCTTCACGAGCCCTGACCGTACGCACAAACACACACACACACACACACACATTGGGTTTTGATTGGTCATTCTAGCTTTTGTAACAACGTTTTCCCCTAGCGAAGGATCGTTAATTAATTGGAAACTTTTAAAACCATTTATTTTACATTCAACATCATCACTTGATAAATATAACATATTTATGTTATAAATTTGTTTTATAAAAAATAATTATATCTGCTCTACTTTGTATTGAGCACTCTTTTAAGAATAGTAATAGTTGGTTATTGGAATTCGTTCCGTATATACCAATTATATACTTTCAGCTATATATATATATATATATATATATATATATATATATATATATATGTGTATGTATATATATATATATATATATATATATATATATATATATATATATATATGTATGTATGCATTTATATATGTATGTATTCTAATGGAAACAACTCGTTTCCTCCTTAGATGAAAAGTTTTCAGATAAGTATGATGAGTTTAAACATTGTACCTATACATAGAAACACGCACGCGCACACACATTTCCCCATATATATATATATATATATATATATATATATATATATATATATATATATGTATTAAGGCATTTTTATGTTTATACATTCTTTTTATAGTTACAAATATTTAAGTAAATGCTCTGTTTATAATAAACAGTATTAAACATATACCGGCCTGAATGTCCGATAAATTTTCATAGAAAATATTCGTCCTCCGACGGGAATCGAACCTGTATCATATACGGTACCGTCATTTAGCCTGACGTGCTTTTACCGTTTCGGCCACAAAGGAACGTTCAGTTAGCAAGGTCGATTCTACTGTCTTTAAACTACAATCTTCCATGATTCTCTCACGTACATTCATATCTGCTCGACGCGTATCCAAATGTAAACAAATGACGTCACACATTATGAAATGGGCAAAGTCCGACAATTATTTTAAGACATATATATATATATATATATATATAACTTCTACCTCAGAAAGGCAATATGACTACTAAGACACAAAGGCTAATTGAGTGTGAGTGAATATTAGAACTAAAAGAACTGTTAAGGAGAGATAAAATATCAGTGAGAAGAGAGAAAATGACAATTGACATTGCATTAAAATTTTTAAAGCTTGTCCTCCCGTTTTAAACTTACTTGAAGTAGATAACTGCATTGAATCAATGGCTGCATCTACAACGAGTAAAGTGTGTCAATTCAGTCGTACCAGAAGGGTTTTTTGGGGTTTTTTTTTTTTACATCTGTGCATTGAATACTGTTGCCATATCTGGTCCGGTGCCCCTGCTGTTCATCTCGAGTTTCTTGAGAAATTTCAAAGAAGGATCCGAAATATGATCGATCCTGACCCCTCGCATCGCGATTTCAGAGACTTTCTCAGGGACTTGATGTGTCTTCCCTCTGTCTTTTGGTATGGTTTGTTTTTATATACATCAACACTTCATCAACATTTCAATGGGTTTACTGTAGGTTCGTATGAATAGAATATGTATTTTTGTAAGAAATCAGTTTTAGATCACGTTTGGATTTATTTTGTTTTTACGGATATCAATTTTCTTCAATGGGTTATTTAATTTGATTCTTAGGATAGGTTCGTATGAATAAATATGCATTTTTTGTAAAAATCAAAAAATATATTATTGTTTTATTTTGTTTTACGGCATATCAACACCTCAATGGGTTATTTAATGCCGACATGATTTTTATAGGTTCGTATGAATAGAATATGCATTCTTTGTAAGAAATCAGTTAATAAACATCATTGTGTTTATTTTGTTTTTAAAAAATATCAACACCTCAATGGGTTATTTAATGCCTATTTTCTTTGGAAAACATGAATAGAATATGCATTTTTTCAATAAGAAATTTAAAATTCAGGGTCTGTATTGTTTACGGCATATCAACAATTTATTTAATGCCGACATGATTTTTATATAGGTTCATGAATAGAATATGCATTTTTTAAGAAATGTTTATTTTTTTTTATTTTGTTTTTACGGCATATCAACACCTCAATGGGTTATTTAATGCCGACATGATTTTTAGGATAGATTCGTATGAATAGAATATGTATTCTTTGTAAGAAATGAGATTATCAGTTCTGTGTTTATTTTTTTTTTACGGCATATCAATACCTCAATGGGTTATTTAATGCCGATAACATTTTTAGGATAGGTTCAAATAAGAATAGAATATTTATTCTTTGTAAGAAATCAGTTTTGATATATTTTTTTGTGTTTATTTTTGTTTTACGGCATATCAACACCTCAATGGGTTATTTAATGCCCACAAGATTTTAGGATAGGTTCATTTGAATAGAATATGCATTCACATTCTTTAAATCAGTTAATATATCAGGGTCTGTCTTTTTTTTTGTTTTACGGCATATCAACACCTCAATGGGTTATTTAATGCCGACAAGATTTTCGATAGGTTCGTATGAATAGAATATTTCTTTTAAAATATATATATGGGTTTATTTTTTTTTTTTATCAATATAATATATTATTTAATGCCGACATGATTTTAATGGATAAATCGTATATATTTCAAATGAATATTTGTTTTTTAAAAAAATTTATTTGGTCTGAATTTATTTTTTTTAAATATTGAATTAAAATAATTCCGAATATTTTTTCATTTAGTTTTTTTTTAAATAATATGCATTCTTTGTAAGAAATCATATATATCAGGTCTGTGTTTATTTTGTTTTTAGAATAAAATTTCAACACCTTCAATAAGGTTATTTAATGCTTTTGAATTCAATGGTTCATTGAATAAATATGTATTCTTTGTAAGAAAAAATATTCTGTTATATTTTTTTTTATTATCAACAAGAATTTTAATTAATGCCGACATTTTTTCTATAGGTTTTTATGAATCGATTCTTTTTAAGAAATCAGAAATATATCAGGGTCTGTGTTTATTTTGTTTTACGGCATATCAACACCTCAATGGGTTATTTAATTTAAACATATATTTTTAGGATAGGTTCGTATGAATAGAATATATCTTTGTATCTAATATTAATATATCAGGTTTTGGTTTATTTTGTTTTACGGCATATCAACATCAATGGGTTATTTAATGCCCATGTCATATTTTTATATTGAGAATATGCATTCTTTGTAATCCTCTTTTGAGATCAGGGTTTAGGTTTATTTTGTTTTAATATATATCAATATATTTCAATGGGTTATTTAATAATGCTTTTTATTTAATAATAATTTTTTTTTATGTATTGCTGGTTATTTTTGTTTGCTGGTAATAATTTGTTTCTTAAACATTCATTGTTGGAAATAATTTCTTTTCCAAAAATGTATTCCTGATATTAAAAAAAATTTTTTACAAAGTTCATAAAATTTTTTGATATCTTACTTGTGTTCAACTATTTGCCCGTAACTGGGACCTTAACAGGTGCTAACACCTCTTGTCAGGTTGGGTCTGGGATTACCAGCAATTAAATTTCCATGTTTCATAAATTTCAAACGTTCCGATTTAAAGCCTTGCCGTTGGATGTAAATATTTCTGAATTTACACAGGACGGCCTCTGTCTTTCCTACAAATATTTTCATGACGACTGATGTGATGAGCTTTTTACCCAGGTGCCCCGACTCCATGAAGTTAAGCGTGCTACTAGCTCTCACCCTTTTCCTGTTGAAATGGCCAAATTTAACCAACACTTCTACTCCAACAGCTTCTTTCCTCGTACTTCTCGTCATTTGAACTCCCTCCCATTCACTTGCTTCCCAGATAACTACAATCTTCAAAAATTTAAATGCAACATAAAGCGATATCTCCTTTTGTCTTGAACCTCGTTCATCTTTTATTTTTTTTTCTCAATCCACTCTCTACCCACTCTTTTACATCACTTTCACTCTCCGTAACCCTCTGCGTGCTATTGGCACTCCCATCTTGTTTGGGGTGAAATGCTAAAAAAAAAAAACCAACTTTAGATTTAAAAGCCAGAAGAGAGAAGCGGGAAGTACGAGAGAAGAAACTGTTAGCATAGAACTTACGGTTCCATCTAGACATTTCTACTGTAAAATGATGAGACCTTTCCGCAAATCTAGTACTGCGCTTAAATTTTTAAAAAAATGTCTAGGTACCATTGTGAAAAGTTCATCCAAACAGTAACCAAGTATTTATAGGAAACTTTACGGTGCTGAAAGAAATAACTGCTGCCGAGATGCTAGCTCAGGACCAATAATATTGCTGATTGTTTGGATTTTATCAGGAATCTCTAAATATACAGCAGACTATCTGTGGCAGCAAAATTCTAAGCATGGTAGACTTATAAATATCCAAAATGAATTCAGGAGAAAAAAAGAATTGCCTTGCAGGACACAGTGAACCAAATTTCTTAGTGGCTTTATCACCTTACTTGGGGTGAAATGATTTTTAAAAATTGAATGGCAGGATATTCTTTATTGCAGAAATGTCTATATTTCTGAGATGAACAATTATATATACATTTATTTATTATTATTTATTACAATTTATATTTAGGATTATTGTCCTTTTCTTTGTCGCCATATTTATTCATTTAAATATATATCGGCCATTGTACGCTTCGGCCTTTTTCAATTGGTTGGAATGTCGAAATCAACCCTTTATTTTGCTCACTGGGGTAGAAAAATTCTAGTTCCAACCATTTCATGGTTTGAATTTGATGTCAGTTATCATTGTATCAACCTGTTAATTTCCTTTTTAAAATTTCTCCACTGCCTTAACCGGATATTGAACTCACACTCTTCTCTTCGGGTCCTTGCAATATGAGCACTTCCAAAAACGGTTTGCTGAAGACATTAGGTTTATAATAACCAGAAATTCATTTAGTGGATAAAGGCGTTTTTTAGATCTTTTGACAGGACCCAAAGAATGTTTTTCAATTCCCTTTTTACTTCAATGTGGAATTTTAATCAATGTTATTTAACAAGAGATAACTGACATCCATCAAACATGGCACGTGGAACCAGAAACAGTTTACCCCAGTGATCGAAAATTTTTTAAGGGTTCATTTTGATGTATTGCAACCACCTGAAGAAGGCCGGAGCGTAAACGGCCGAAACGATGTGATAAATATGGCGACAAAGATGAAATAAATAGTCCGAATAATGTAAAAATATACTTTATTTGCAGTTCTTTCATAAAAATATCTGTAATAGAACGTTTGTAATGAAGCATATTTCTATATTGTATTTTGTGAAATAGAGTTTTATAAAAATCAAGCATTTTTACGTTGGTATAGGCCAACATTTCAACGCCTGAGTCTTTGTCTATTTAAAGAAAGAAAGTAACGAGAAGCGTGAGGAATTGCTGAAATAAAGTGATGCATATTTTTAAAATGCCTTCAGAGCGAACTACAATGGTTGCCGGCCGGAGGTGGAGAGGTTGTTCGTATATTAGTGCAATGACCGACATTTTTCCTATCTGTTTATAAGGCGTAGGTAAAATAACAAAAAAAAAAAAAACGAAAAAAGAAATTTTAAGCAGACGATTCTGGATATCAACCGGTTGCAAATGTAAGCATTTAGACTCGCATCTATTTATTTACTTCTATGAATACTGGAGGTGGGTCTGGTTTCGAGTGCTGAAAACGGAACAGGCGAGCCGAGTTCAAATTCCGGTTGAGTCTATTTTAACTTCGCAGTCATCCAATCGGTCAAAAAAATAAAATAAAAAAATAGGGGATTATTAAATGAGATTATTGTATGCACATGCGCGGAGGGTGCAGATTATGATGCTAGGTAAGAGTGACTAACAACTTGAAGAGGGTAATATTGCACTGTTCTGGGAAGTATCCACTTAGGAGTCTGTCCCACAATGCAACAGTTCTGGAGAGGAAGATGACCAGAAGTCGATTCAATGTAGGTAGCAAAGCGGGTCCAGTCTGTAAGGTTCTGAACTGGCGAAACCAAGTAAAGTAGTTTGTCACTATTGGTCATCCAATACAAGGCCGCAGAGCCACTCAAAGTAGAGGGATATTAAAAACGCTTGTTGTAAGGACATACAAAGTCAATGTATGTAGTATAGCGGGTTCAACCTGTAAGATCCTTAACTGGCGAAACTAAGTAAAGTAGTTTGTCACTATTGGTCACCTAATACAAGGCCCCAGAGCCACTCAAAGTAGAGGGATATTAAATACGCTTGTTGTAAGGACATACAGATTCAGAGGAAGAGTTGCATATTATGGAGCTGAGTAAGACTGACTCATAGCTTGAAGTCGGGCTATATTGCAATGGTCTGGTGAGCATCTTCTCAGGAGTCTGTCCCACAATGCAATAGTTCTGGAGAGGAAGATGACACCTTCATACTCTGGCCACACCAGGAAGATATTCAGGTTCTACTCGACCATGTGAACTCAATAAGACCTTCGATACAGTTCACGATGGAGAAAGAGAGTAACAACACACTCCCATTCCTGGATGTTCTAATATCTCGAACAGAGAATGGGTTCAAGACATCCATATACCGTAAACCGACATTCACCGGACAGTACCTCAATTTCAACTCCCACCATCCATACAGCGTAAAGAAAGGGATCGTCTGCTGCTTACAGCACCGAGCAAAAGTAATAAGTGGCGATCCAGACACATTAGATAAAGAATTGGTCAGTATAAGTAGTACCCTACAACGTAACAACTACCCTGGGTACATGGCAACAGCCCCAAAAAAATGGGATAGGCGGGTACAAGAGGAGGACAACAACACTCAGAAAACAGTCTGCCTGCCTTATGTGAAGGGGTTATCAGAAAAAATACAAAGGATCTGCGGTCCATATAACATCAGGACAACCTTCAAAAGCTGGACGACACTTCGCAGATATCTCTCCCGAGTAAGACCCCCCATAGAGAGAACATGACTAAAGACTGTGTGTACGCTATCCCGTGCAGCTGCGGAAAGAAATATAAAGGGGAGACAGGCCGCCCCCTTAAGGTAAGGCTTCAAGAACACCAGAAAGCTGTAACACGAGGGGAAGTGGAAAAATCAGGCGTGGCTGACCACATATGGAGAGAAAAGGGAGATCACCGCCCTCTGTGGGATCAGGTTGAGATCATAGACAAAGAACATCATTGGAAAATTCGTAAACTTAAGGAATCAGCACATATGCTAGGCCACAAAAATCTCCTGAGCCGACCAAGCATAGAAATGAATACAATATGGGAACCAGTAATAAGGAGTGCCAGAGAAAAGCGATAATAACAACAAAAAAAAATATGAGCTTGCAAAAAACATAGAATGATAACAACAAAAAAATTGCAATATGAGCAATGGTAAAATTGGTTGCTGAAGACATTAGGTTTATAATAACCAGAAATTCATACACAGATGTCCTCAAGGACACAACAGTGGATAAAGGTGTTGGTTAGATCCAGTGACAGGACCCAAAGAGTGTGAGTTCAATATCTGGAGAACTTTCAGAGGGGAATTAACAGGAGATAACTGATATCCATCCAAAACATGGCACGTGGAACTAGAACAGTCTACCCAGTGAGCGAAATAAAGGGTTCAGTTCGAAATTCCAACCACCTGAAGAAGGCCGGAGCGTACAATGGCCGAAAAAGATGATAAAATATGTTCGAAAAATGAGGACGATAATCCGAATAATGTAAATATAGTGAACAACAATTTAAATCTTTTAAAAATATTTACAGAACTAATTAACACATTGATATTTGGAAAACGCATTGGGATATAAAAATAATGCCTTCCAAAATCATAAAAGTATTAATCAAGTTTATAAATTTCGCTAGAAACAAAGAAAAATTGAGTCCCCAGTTATATCCATATTATGATTTCTTCTTTAATGAATTCATCTATCTTTGAATTTTGCATTCTGACCCCAGGCATTTTTTAATTAGTAAACATTACCATTTCTTTCGATAAACCAGTTTATCCAAAATTCTTAGCAAATCTGTCCTTTTTACCCATAGCTGGGGGAAAAGAAGAATCCATATCCTTTCCAACAGTTATTAGCATGTAAGTGAATGGAATTCTTTAACATTCCTTTAACCAGCTGCTATCCAAAAAAAAACCGCTCTCAACTCTAAAGAATATTTTCCTCCTATATGGCACTTTAAATGGACGATCTCCATACAGGTGAAGAAGGGACTTTAAAACCAACAGAAATGTGATTACTACAGAAGGATGTGAGAATATCATGGACCGATTTTCTTTTATAAATATAAAAAAAATGACCATGGCCGCATAATGAGGGATGAAGAGACAATATTGATTTCTAATATAAAATTGAGAAAGAGGGCTTTATAAAATCTAATAATTTCTTCTTTATCGAAAAGGCAAAAGGGGGAAGAGGAAAACAACTTAATCTACCAGCTATTTGGGTAAATAGAAGACTTGATCATTAAACCATTTTCTCAAAAGAGAAAAAATTCTTCTGCAAAATTTGATAAGAGTTAAAAAAAAGAAATTGTTCAGAGCCATGATCCAAGAAGTCCAGATAATAAAAAAAAAACTTTCCATGAAATATAAACTGATTTTATCATAAACTATAAATAGCGTCCTTCTTTTTTCAGAATAAAGTTATTTGCCGCGGTCAGTAAACTTCGTTACCAAGAGGATAAAAACGTTGGTTGAAATGCGAAAAGTTACAAGACCCAAAATGTTGTGATGTTCAATACAATGGCCGATATCGACAGACTCGCAAAAAACCACTGATACTAAAGGAATTAACTGAAAATGCGATATCCAAAAGGCGTGTCACGTGGAAATAGAATAGGTCTATGGTATGGACTAAATAAAGAATTCGAATCGAAATTCCAATGTATATCACCTGAAGAATGTCGGAATACAACGGGCAAACGTCGTGAATATGGCAACAATTGAACGATTTAAATAGTGTAAACAGTTACAATTTTACAGAAATTTAGACAGAAATTGAAACTGAATTTAGAATATCAAAAATCGAAACCACGTTTTGTTTCAACACCATAGCCTAATCAAGTTCATCTTTACATTATATAACAATTTGTTTTCTCACAATTTTTTCTTTTAAAATTTGTTTAAGGACTAAAACAAAATTCAAGTGGATATCAGGCCATTGACATACGTGCAAGTCTAGTAAATTTCCGTTAATTCAGGGATTATTGAAAATCTACTAGTGTGGTGGCTAATCCTTGCATTGGATTTCCTGTCGTTTATGCCGAGTGAACCTTACGGCGATTTTCTTGAAGTAATCTTGTCTGATAAGTAGTTTCCATTGCCTTATAAATTGCATAAACAAAAGGTCATGATAACTTGTAACTAACACAAGCATTCAACTGTTCCACTTCTTCTTTTTCATTCTTTCTTTCTTGGGTCAACTTTATGGTTTTTCATGTTTCATCCCAACGTTGTCATCCACGAGGCTTCTTTCACCCAAGGACCATATTATCTTCTTCTTATCTCCTTAACTAATTTTTATAGTTCTTTTGAATCCGTGTTTCATAGACGGGATACTGACGTTCTATTCATTCGGACAGGCGTCGATCAATATGTTATGGAGGATATATTTTAGTTCTTTTTATTTAGTATTAAAAAGGTCAGATAAAGGATAAATTTAAATAATCTTTTTATCTGTTTCGTCATTTTTTCTTTTATGGCCCTTCCCAACTTCCTTTTTCTAGTTCTTTCTTAGCAATTATTCTATTTCTTTGCTTCTTCCTCTTCCCCTTTCTTTCAAACAGGTTCATCAGATAAATGACTCTTTTTTTTCATTCTTTCTTTCTTGTCTCCAAATACTTTCTTCTTCATTATATGTTCAAGGAATTTCAGTTGTCTTTTTTCTGATTTCTTTCTTTCTTCCTTTCTGTTGCCATTTTTAAGACTTCTTTGGTGCTTTCCCACTTTGTCCATGGAACTTTTCATTCTCCTTCTTTAAAGAACCACCTTTTCTATGATGCACAAAAATGAATTGTTTAATGCTTATTCATTCCCTCTTATTTCCGATAGTCTTCTTTTAGAAATTTTTTTTTATTATTTTTGACCGCTTTTATCGGCCCAGAGAGGCGATAAGCCCCGTTTTCTTTTTCCAACTGTGCAAATGAATTTGATAACAAGAGAAACCGTCTTCCTAAAATTGAAAAAGCAGGCCTAGATTTTAAAATTTTTATCGATTTTTCCCATCCAACGGTACTGAAAGAAATTTAAAAAAGAAAAGAACTCTACGTTCAAAGAAAATATTAAATTCATTAATAACCTTATTTAAGATTGCCTAAAATTTATATTTCCCTCTTGGGGTGTACCGGACATTTTTTTTAAGAGCCAAAATGCATTGATTCTGGCATGATATGTACCAAATATTGTAAAGATCAATAAAATGGTATGTAACAGAGCATATGCATGTTCTCATTATCTTTTACATAATTTATTTGAACCTTGAATGAGTAATTAGAGAACTAGGTTGTTTTAAGCAAGCCACTAGGCTATATGCATTTCGGGGAAGGAAATAATATTGTGTAGTCTAATTTTTAATGATGTTTTGAGTCAAGTTCTGTTTTCTGAACTACAGAAAGTCTCGTTTTTAAAAAATATGTTTATGGATCTACTTTTTTTTATTTATTTAATGACCTTTCATTTTACGTTAAAGAATATATGAAAACAAATTTAAATAAGACTTCAATAAAAAAATGATTTAAATAGATGCAATATATTCTCTCACTAAATAGAAAATGTTTGAAAACACAAACGAATTCCTAAGAATGCATTTGTATTGACAGAGACAACAGAAATAAACAGAATTTTCAATCTTCGATGTGAAAAAAGATTCACTCCCAGAATTTATTTGAAATTGTTTACTGTAGAAATGCATCACATTCAAAAAGCTTTAAAAAATTTAACAAATTCTAAAACTGCAAATTGAGACACTGTTTTGTCACGGTTGAAAGATCACCCGGTTAAATTCGCTCATGGCCAAGTCACGTCACTCCACGTGAAATAATTAACCAAATGTCTTCAAATCAGACACTAAATTGCCGACCGGAAACGTTACAACTCAATGGTGCTTCAAAAAGACTGGTAAACATTTCGGGATTCTTTTATTTCTTTCATTCGATTACGTTTTTTTTTTATTTCTTCTTCTTTTGGTTATTAATTTATTTTTTTCTTTTTCCTTTCTTTTTATTCCTTTTTTGTTGCCTCTTTTCCTTTCATATTTTTTCTTGGTTGACATTCAATTTTTGCAAATATTTTATAATTATTTTTCTTGTTTATATTGCCTTTTTATCAATCTATTATTATCTGCCTGCTCGGTGGTTAAAATGTTTCTCTTTCGATATTCAACTAGATAAAGTTTAGGGTTCATCTTTTCGAAATTCAAGTTTATTCATAAAAATGTGTTATATTTATAAATAGCGTATATATATCCATGTTTTGTAATCTTCAAATGTTTTAATCAGATTAAGATTAATTCCTGATATATATATTTATATTATATATATATATATTGTTTCTGTATATTTCAACTTTGTCCATTGAGATCCTCTTCATCTGTGAATAAATTGTTTAGCATTCACTGCCATATAGGAGGATTGATATTACATAGCAGTTCAGCAATAAATTTTTTTCTTTGTTTCAATTTATTCTTGCTTCAAGTTCTCCTCTTTTCTGTCCCGTCCTCTTATTCTTAGTATCTTTTTCACTGCCATATAATGAGGATTGATTCTTCATTAATGAAGAAATTGTTTCAGTGATATTACATAGCAGTTCTTTCCTTCTTTGTTTCTCTTGCTTCAAGTCTCCTTCTTCATCTGTGAGGAAATTATCCAGCATTCACTGCCATATAGGAGGATTGATATTACATAAGCAGTTCAGCACACTTTTCTTTTTTGTTTCTCTTGCTTCAAGTCTCCTCTTCATCTGTGAGGAAATTGTCCAGCATTCACTGCCATATAGGAGGATTGATATTACATAGCAGTTCAGCACTCTTTTCTTTGTTTCTCTTGCTTCAAGTCTCCTCTTCATCTGTGAGGAAATTGTCCAGCATTCACTGCCATATAGGAGGATTGATATTACATAGCAGTTCAGCACTCTTTTCTTTGTTTCTCTTGCTTCAAGTCTCCTCTTCATCTGTGAGGAAATTGTCCAGCATTCACTGCCATATAGGAGGATTGATATTACATAGCAGTTCAGAACTCTTTTCTTTGTTTCTCTTGCTTCAAGTCTCCTCTTCATCTGTGAGGAAATTGTCCAGCATTCACTGCCATATAGGAGGATTGATATTACATAGCAGTTCAGCACTCTTTTCTTTGTTTCTCTTGTTTCAAGTCTCCTCTTCATCTGTGAGGAAATTGTCCAGCATTCACTGCCATATAGGAGGATTGATATTACATAGCAGTTCAGCACTCTTTTCTTTGTTTCTCTTGTTTCAAGTCTCCTCTTCATCTGTGAGGAAATTGTCCAGCATTCACTGCCATATAGGAGGATTGATATTACATAGCAGTTCAGCACTCTTTTCTTTGTTTCTCTTGTTTCAAGTCTCCTCTTCATCTGTGAGGAAATTGTCCAGCATTCACTGCCATATAGGAGGATTGATATTACATAGCAGTTCAGCACTCTTTTCTTTGTTTCTCTTGTTTCAAGTCTCCTCTTCATCTGTGAGGAAATTGTCCAGCATTCACTGCCATATAGGAGGATTGATATTACATAGCAGTTCAGCACTCTTTTCTTTGTTTCTCTTGTTTCAAGTCTCCTCTTCATCTGTGAGGAAATTGTCCAGCATTCACTGCCATATAGGAGGATTGATATTACATAGCAGTTCAGCACTCTTTTCTTTGTTTCTCTTGTTTCAAGTCTCCTCTTCATCTGTGAGGAAATTGTCCAGCATTCACTGCCATATAGGAGGATTGATATTACATAGCAGTTCAGAACTCTTTTCTTTGTTTCTCTTGTTTCAAGTCTCCTCTTCATCTGTGAGGAAATTGTCCAGCATTCACTGCCATATAGGAGGATTGATATTACATAGCAGTTCAGCACTCTTTTCTTTGTTTCTCTTGTTTCAAGTCTCCTCTTCATCTGTGAGGAAATTGTCCAGCATTCACTGCCATATAGGAGGATTGATATTACATAGCAGTTCAGCACTCTTTTCTTTTGTTTCTCTTGTTTCAAGTCTCCTCTTCATCTGTGAGGAAATTGTCCAGCATTCACTGCCATATAGGAGGATTGATATTACATAGCAGTTCAGCACTCTTTTCTTTGTTTCTCTTGTTTCAAGTCTCCTCTTCATCTGTGAGGAAATTGTCCAGCATTCACTGCCATATAGGAGGATTGATATTACATAGCAGTTCAGCACTCTTTTTTATTTGTTTCTCTTGCTTCAAGTCTCCTCTTCATCTGTGAGGAAATTGTCCAGCATTCACTGCCATATAGGAGGATTGATATTACATAGCAGTTCAGCACTCTTTTCTTTGTTTCTCTTGTTTCAAGTCTCCTCTTCATCTGTGAGGAAATTGTCCAGCATTCACTGCCATATAGGAGGATTGATATTACATAGCAGTTCAGCACTCTTTTCTTTGTTTCTCTTGCTTCAAGTCTCCTCTTCATCTGTGAGGAAATTGTCCAGCATTCACTGCCATATAGGAGGATTGATATTACATAGCAGTTCAGCACTCTTTTCTTTGTTTCTCTTGCTTCAAGTCTCCTCTTCATCTGTGAGGAAATTGTCCAGCATTCACTGCCATATAGGAGGATTGATATTACATAGCAGTTCAGCACTCTTTTCTTTGTTTCTCTTGCTTCAAGTCTCCTCTTCCCTCTGTGAGGAAATTGTCCAGCATTTACTGCCATATAGGAGGATTGATATTACATAGCAGTTCAGCACTCTTTTCTTTGTTTCTCTTGCTTCAAGTCTCCTCTTCATCTGTGAGGAAATTGTCCAGCATTCA
The DNA here is from genome assembly GCA_903632075.3 of Acanthosepion pharaonis. NCBI lineage: Eukaryota > Metazoa > Mollusca > Cephalopoda > Sepiida > Sepiidae > Acanthosepion > Acanthosepion pharaonis. The sequence goes on along the minus strand of CAHIKZ030002315.1, from coordinate 318,642 downwards.
CTGTCATATAGGAGGATTGATATTACATAGCAGTTCAGCTCTCTTTTCTTTGTTTCTCTTGCTTCAAGTCTCCTCTTCTTCTGTGAGGAAATTGTCCAGCATTCACTGCCATATAGGAGGATTGATATTACATAGCAGTTCAGCACTCTTTTCTTTGTTTCTCTTGCTTCAAGTCTCCTCTTCATCTGTGAGGAAATTGTCCAGCATTCACTGCCATATAGGAGGATTGATATTACATAGCAGTTCAGCACTCTTTTCTTTGTTTCTCTTGCTTCAAGTCTCCTCTTCATCTGTGAGGAAATTGTCCAGCATTCACTGCCATATAGGAGGATTGATATTACATAGCAGTTCAGCACTCTTTTCTTTGTTTCTCTTGCTTCAAGTGTCCTCTTCATCTGTGAGAAAATTGTCCAGCATTCACTGCCATATAGGAGGATTGATATTACATAACAGTTCAGCACTCTTTTCTTTGTTTCTCTTGCTTCAAGTCTCCTCTTCATCTGTGAGGAAATTGTCCAGCATTCACTGCCATATAGGAGGATTGATATTACATAGCAGTTCAGCACTCTTTTCTTTGTTTCTCTTGCTTCAAGTGTCCTCTTTATCTGTGAGGAAATTGTCCAGCATTCACTGCCATATAGGAGGATTGATATTACATAGCAGTTCAGCACTCTTTTCTTTGTTTCTCTTGCTTCAAGTCTCCTCTTCATCTGTGAGGAAATTGTCCAGCATTCACTGCCATATAGGAGGATTGATATTACATAGCAGTTCATCACTCTTTTCTTTGTTTCTCTTGCTTCAAGTCTCCTCTTCATCTGTGAGGAAATTGTCCAGCATTCACTGCCATATAGGAGGATTGATATTACATAACAGTTCAGCACTCTTTTCTTTGTTTCTCTTGCTTCAAGTCTCCTCTTCATCTGTGAGGAAATTGTCCAGCATTCACTGACATATAGGAGGATTGATATTACATAGTAGTTCATCAGTCTTTTCTTTGTTTCTCTTGCTTCAAGTCTCCTCTTTATCTGTGAGGAAATTGTCCAGCATTCACTTCCATATAGGAGGATTGATATTACATAGCAGTTCAGCACTCTTTTCTCTGATTCTCTCTTGCTTCAAGTCTCCATTTCATCTGTGAAGGAGCATTCACTTGAATAGTTCTGACAGCAGTTCAGCACTCGTTCTTTGTTTCTCTTGCAAGCGTCTCCTCTTCATTTGTGAGCATTTGTCATGAGTTACTGAGCTGAGTTACAACGATAGCCGTTTTGATATTTAACAGATTCTCTTGCTTTTTAGTCTTTCTTTTGTGAAATTGTCAATTCTGTCCCAATGTTTATAAAATTCGTAGCAGTTCAGATTGTATCTTGGATAATTTCTCTTCCTTCAAGTCTTCTTTTTGGACATATATCCATCATTCACTGAGTTTTCTCCTTGTTTTGAATTGAGGAACCCAGCATAAAGTTTTTAAAAATATTTTTCTCAGGAAATACACATTTTCCAGCACTCCACATATATATATGAAGAAATATAGTTTTAAGGTATCTTATATATTTCATCTGAGGATAAAGTGCTCAATATCATAGATAGAGCGATGTGTAAATATAAAAAGTGAACATAGAAATCAACAGAAAGAGGCGACAGTCTGTTTGATGCTATATGATTGATCGTCAGGCCACGCTTTGTTTCTGTTATTTTTCTTCATCTGTTTTTATATATATATTCACTGCCATCAGTGGTGTATTGTTTCTATTATGGCGGTTATTTTCCGGAAGTCGTTTATTTATTTATTTGGGTTAAATTAGTTTGCACTGTTTTATTTAATTTTTATTGTTTTTCTTATTTTATTTATTTATTTATTTATCTTCTTATTTATTTATTTTTTTAAACTTTGTGTTTTATATTAACGTAGTAAAATTTGTTTATATCACTTATATAATAGTTTTTGTTTTTTGTTTGAGAATTTCTTTTTAAAGCTATTTGTTCATTTTTGGGGGATTGATTGTTGTAGTTTATTCTAACTATTATTTTTTTAGAAACAGTTTTTAATTTGTGTTTATTTGGGTTGATTATCTTTATATTTCTTTATATATAATATATATATATATTTATATTATATTGTCCAAATTTTATATATATTGACGTATATATAAATATATTTATATATATTTGACTGGAATTTCCGAACTCGGCTCTTCAAAATATTCCTCAATCAAGCATTTTTTTATTTTATATATAATTATATACATTTTTGCCTTTTTTTATCTCCCTATATAATCTGTATATATAAAATATTCATTCACATACTGGATTATATTCTATAGTATTGGCATATATCTATATTTACTGGTCTAGGAGAAGGACAACTCTGAATTCAAAACCTGCATTATAATTTCTTTTGGTATTAGCAATTTGAAACCTTTTTTTTGCATTCTCTTGCACCAGGTTTCTGTATCATAATGAACTTCTTAAAATTGTGTACATATATTCATATTTCCTGCATAAAAATTCATTCAAGGGCTATAATAAAATCATATTTATTACTCGGGATGTTGGCAGAAATACGCCAGAATTCATTTTAACCTATATATAATTTGAACGCGACAGGAGATATCGATTATTTTATATATATATATATATATATATATATATATATATATATATATATATATATATATATATATATATTTTATATAAAAATAAATTTTTAAAATTTAATAAAACCGAATCTATAAAATACAGATATATTTTAGTTGAATATTTCATCCAAATATCTTTATCATTTTTTAGACGATATTTTATTTATAATATATATTTATTTAAAACGTTTTTTTGAGGTGTATATATTTATTTATAAATATATTAGGGAATTTAACTATTTTTCAAATGTATTCAAAATCTGAAAAAAAAAATTAATTTATTTTAATAATTTTGAAATATTTTTCCAGCAATTTCTTTATTTTTTTCCCAATGAATTTTATTCTATCTATCTATCTATCTATCTATCTATCTATGCCTTTATTCTTTTGTCTATTCTATCCATCTCTCTATCTGTCTGTCTCATTTTCTTTTCTATTTTATTTCATCTATCTATCTATAAATATCTATCTATCTATCTATCTATATCTCTTCAGCTCTCTCTTTTATATATATCATATATATATATATATATATATATATATATATATATATATATATATATATATATATCCAGTTTTTGTTCATTGAACATTACAGGCCGTTTATCTATTATCTATTCTATTCATTTCTATCTATCTATCTATCTCATTATAAACATTTATCTATCTATATCTTTATATATCTATCTATCTATCTATCTATCTATATATATATATATATATATAATATATATATATCCTTCTATTTATTTTCTGTTTATTATCTATCTATATCTATATATATCTATCTATCTATCTCAGTCTATTTTTATCTATCTCAGTCTCTTTTATAAAAGACTATCTATATCTAATATCTCTATATCTATCTATCTATCTATCTATCTATCTATCTATATATTAAATTCTATCTATCTCTATCTATCTATCTTTCTATCATTCTATCTATTATTTTTCTATCTATCTATCTATTTATATATCTATCTATCTATCTATCTATCTATCTATC
>CAHIKZ030002315.1:270000-310000 GCA_903632075.3 Acanthosepion pharaonis | reverse complement strand
CAAGAACAAAGAAAAAATCAATCAAAGATAATTAACCATTTCAGTGAATATCGTGTTAGTAGCGCGACTCGGTTTAACGTCCGGTAAATCATAAAATGAAAAAGTAAATCCTCGACGGACAAAAATTCACAATTAATTCGATTAGAATAGTTCAATCAAATAATCACTCCAGTCAGTAAAATTGACATCGCTATTTATACACCTGGCAGAAAATTTATAAGTCCAGATTGACACGTTCGAACCTCAATGTCGGTAGTTACTCATTTTTTTCCTATATGACAGAAATTTAATTCATTAAATATCCAGGAATAGAAAGAGGAGGTAAACGCAAGAATGTTTTTAACCAGACTTATTTAACTTTTAATTTGAAATTTTAATCAAATTTGAATAAAAATCCAATTCTACCAAGATTCGGAAATTGCAAAGATATATAAAATTATACATTTATATATATATATATATATATATATATATATATATATATATATATATATAAATATGTGTGTGTGTAAAATGTGTGTGTGTGTGTGTTCCGGAGTCAGAATTCATCCATTAAAAAAAGGCTTATTAAATTCCATCAATAAAAAAAAATGTTCATGTTTTTATTATAACTTTTTAATCTTTTTAACTTCCTAATGAGATGTTATATTGAAATATTAAAAAGACAATGAATAATTCATTTCCATTTTTTTGATATTCAGTTACTTCCGACTATAATAGTCATTGTCACGAATAGGTGTTATTAATATTATGAGCAAGATTTATTTGTACAAATTCTGGCATCCATCATTAATATTCTACAAGGTTTGTCATAAAAAATACTAAAAATTCTAGAAGCCTTTATAATACAGTATTAAATAAGATATTTCATATCAACAGGAGATTGTATAATGAAGTATATATAAAAAAGAGACCGTATAAATATAGGTGTATATAACAAAAGTGACCGTATAAATAATCGATGCAAGTTTTTTTTTCGTTTGTTACAAATGTTATAACTTTGACCAGATTCCAACTCTAATACGAACAATCTAAAAATGTCAGTATTTAATATAAAAAAAACAAACTTGCTTATCCGAGTGACAACACATTTATTGAGAATGACTATGATCTTGTAAAGTACTTGAAGAGAACAAGAAAAAAACATGAACTCTGAAATTTATTCATAACTTCAATCCCGATATACAACAGCTATAATCGGAAATTGTTTGTTATAAATAAAAATGAAATAATAAACCTTTGAAAAATTTACTTTTAAGAAAACTTGTTATAAAGACTAATTTATTTAAATGAAAATCATTTCAAATCACTGTATTCAGTTGTATCATTTGTCGACAGGACATATATATATATATATATATTTATAATATATATATATATATATATATATATATATATATATATATATATAAATACATGAATCATTCATACAAAAAACAAATATAGAGGTTAATGATTTAAATGGCGAGAATACATCTTCGCGAACAATTTCAATAAGATACACCAACCCCGAACCTGTATATGAATGATTTGATCCCTGTTTATAAATTCCAGTTGCATATGGTCTTTTTTAATTTTTACAAACTTTCGTCTGTTCCTACAGACATCCTCAGGTATGGAAATAGATTTTGTTCTTGTTTTTTACTCTCGGTAATAAGAGGACAACGAAAATAGAGATGTAATCCGAAAAAAAATGCTATGAGAAATGTGTTATTGTTTTGGAACGTGCGGTCGCAACGCTGAGTTTAATTTTGAAATTTTAAGGTTGTGCGTTTTTTGTACAAATATAGTAATAAGAGAATTCTTTTTTTACTGGTAGGTTTTTCCGTCAATGTGGCATGAACTATATTGTTCAATAATTACAGGAATGTCACACTTATTATCCTAAAGTTGCACGTTGGATCAGTTATTTTAATTTTTATTGAACAATAATTTCTTTACAATTGGAATTAAAATACCTTTAGTTAACGTATGTCTTAAGTCCAATTATGTATATATATATATATATATATATATCTTCGACTCTCCCGTCGAATTCGACGTATGAGGGTCAAGCAGATCAGTTCCCAGGAAAAGGAAAATAAATGGTTTGGTTCTAAATTCCAAACACCTGAAGAAGACCGGAGCGTAAAACGGCCGAATCGTTGTTAATATGCCAGTGAAGATGAGAATAGCAGTTCGAATGTAAATTATTTTTTTTTATAGTTAATTACCAACAATACATTTTTTACAAAAATAACAAGCAATACATTTTATTATATCAAAATTTTTCAAAAAAATTTTTCATAATTACTTTAAATTATATAAAAATTATTCGGACTGTTATCCTTTTCACCATTGCCATATTCACAACGTTTCGGCTGTTGATATTAAATGAACCTTTTCAGGTAATTGAAATTCAAAGCGAACCCTTTTAGTAGTATTTGAGACCGAACTACCTACAGATAGACTCTTCCAGGCCTATATTAAACAGGCGACATAGCACTCTAGAGAGACAGTGAGAGCCGCGTACGACTACCAGTATTGACACTAACATATAGTAAGCTCCGTGTGTACACTATCTCTGTAACCTGTTGTTAATATATCTTTTTTATTTTTAATCCAAGTTCCGTGTTTCCCTTCTGTGGTCCCGACTTTGGCCCCACATCAGTTAGGTATCTCTTTTTGAAAAAAATATTACACACAATATATTTTTGAAAGAAAAAAAAATGACCAGCAATAAATATCTTGTCGGCATTAAATAACCTCTTGAGGTGTTGATATGCCGTAAAATAAAACAAACCAAACCAAATTAAGAGATGGTTCTATGCGCCTCATAACCTCCAGTCTCTCGATCAGCTACCTTGCTGCCGGGTGTAGTTGATCGTCATATCCATGACGAATAAATAATAAGTAGAAGTCTCTTCTTTCATCTTGCCGCTAATTAAGTTTGACCAATCTCTGATTGTCCTTTGATTGTATTGTCTGCTTCTAAAGTTTTATCTCATAATCCATGACCGGATTTCATTTCTTGTCAGTTCGGGGTCGGGTTGCAAGTTTAAATCTATTATCTTGACGACGTCTCTGGCGCTGGATATCGCTATCTCGTGCTTAAGTTTAGCCATCAATTTACCGGATCTTGTCATGTTGCTCTTTATCGCCGTCTGTTTTTCAGCGAAGCCGGCGAAGCGCCCTATGCCCTCAGCTTCGGATAACTGATCTTTTAATTTTAGACGCTAAATATGTGTACAGATCAGCGACAGGCTTATTGGCCTCGTAAGCTGCTAATAGAGAATTCAATAAACGGGATTTTACAATATCTTACTTTCTTCCATGCTCTCAGGCTTTAAAACTTCTATTTGTCGTATCTCTTCAGGGCGTAGGCGTTCTTGCCTCTCCGCAACTTACAATCTTTTCTTGCCGGAATCTATTATACATATCTATAAGTTTACCATTCGTTCATGCTTAGAACATTGCTGCCATATATGGTCCGGTGTCTCTGCTATTTACCTTGAAATCCAAAGAAAAATCAGCAATATTATTGGTCCTGATCTGTCGCTTCGGCTTAAGTCACTTTCCCAACGCCGTAAGGTTGCCTCTCTGTCTTTTCTATAAATATATTCATGGTAATTATTCAGATGAGATCTTCGTTAAGGTATCCAGACTTTAGTCTATTATTCATCTATGCTTTGAATATTGCTTCCTCATATGGTCTGGTGTCCTTTCTGTTTACTTTCATCTCCTTGATAAAATCCATAGTAGAATCAGCAATATTATTGGTCCTGATCTGTCGGCTCGGTTTCAGTCACTTTCCCACCATCGCAAGGTTGCCTCTCTGTGTTTTTTCTATAAATACATTCATGGCAATTGTTCAGATGAGCTCTTCATTAAGTTACCTAGAATTTAGTCTATTCTTCATCTATGTTTTGAATATTGCTGCTACATATGGTCTGGTGTATTATTGGTTCTCATCTGTCGGCTCGGCTTAAGTCACATTCCTACCGCCGTTAGGTTGCCTCGCTGTGTCTTTTCTATAAATACTTTCAGAGTTTACCTTCAGCTCCTTGATAAAATCCAAAGAAGAATCTGCAATATTATCGGTGTGGATCTGGCATCTCGGCTTCAGTCATTGTCCAACGCCGTAAGGTTGCCTCTCTAGGCCTTTTTTATAAATACTTTCATGGTAATTGTTCGGACGAGCTCTTCGCTATGGGAGTTAGACTGTATGAATTATAAGCGCACTACTAGACGTCGAGATCTCATAAATTTACAGCTGAGCTGGCTAGATGTAACCGTAAGTTCTATGCTAACAGTTTCTTCATCTCGAACATCTCGCTTGGGGAATTCTCTTGCGTCCCCATGTTTTCCTGCCAACTTTAATCTGCAAAGGTTTTAATGCAATGCCAATCGCTATCTACTGTCCTTCTGATTACTCTTTTCTTTTCCCGCGCATTATTAATGTTTCTGTTCCTAATTCTTCCACACGCAGCAACCCCTTGTGTCTTAGTGGCTTTACTGCCTTGATTGGGGTGATACCGAATGAAAAAATACTATCATCATTCTATCTATCTATCTATCTATCTAATTCTTTTCTCACACCTCTCGCTTGTGAAACTCTCATCCGCTTCTAAACTCTCCAGTCAACTGTAATCTTCAAAAATTTGAATGCAATACCAATCGCTATCTACTGTCCTCCTGATTAATCTTTTCTCTTCCCGCGCATTATTATTGTTTCTGTTCCCAGTTCTTCCACCCTCTGTAACACCTTGCGATTTTTTGGCTGTGCCGCCATGCTTGTTATCAAAATTCATTAACTACTTCATTACACCCATACCTACGCCCTTCCCCAATTACAGCATCACATCCACCCACGAATTACAGGAGAGTTTCTACACTCTCTGTGTCCAGAAAAGAAAACACTTGTTTAAACACAAGAAAAATTAAATAAACTATTCAAATGCAATGTCAATCGACATCTCCGGAAGCCTTAATCTATTACCCGACCTTCTCTTTTTCCTTCCCTCTATCTTGCTTCTTTACTCTTTCTCCCACTCTCTGTAACCGCTGCGTGCTAGCCTTGCTTGGGTGAAAACTTATTATTAAAATATCAGAATTTACACTATTTACATTGTTGGGACCTTTGTCCTCATTTTTTTGTCCTATTTATTACAACGTTTCATCCGTTGTACGCTCCAGCCTTCTTCAGGTGGTTGGAATGTCAAACTGAACCCTTTATACTCACTTTCTCACAGACGTGATGTGGCTTCCCTCTGTCTTTTCTACAAACATTTTCAGGGCAACTGCGCTGACGAACTACTTTCACTGGTACCCCAACTGCATGAATTTCAGCGTACTACTAGGTTGGCATCTCTGCCGCACCCTTTCCTTGTCTAAACAGTTAAATGTAACCGCCTCTTCTACTCCAACAGCTTCTTCGCTCGCTCTCTAAGCAAAGCAATAAAGCCAGTAAGATGAAAGGGGTAACTGAGTGTGAAAGAATATGAAAAAAGAAAAAAAAGAAAAACATTAAGTAGAGAGAAAAGTAAAAGAACACGAATTAAGTAATTGAAAAAAGTCCTAAATGAAGAAAAATGAAATTGGAATTGTAAAAATTAATTAAATATTTTTATGGCAACTACTTTGACGATCTACTTTCACTTTACCCCAATTGCATAAATTTGAGCGTATACTAGGTTGGCATCTCGGTCCCACCCTTTCATTGTCGAAACGTTTAAATGTAAACGCCTCCATACTGGGTCCTACACGGTTTCTGATCTTCCACAACGATCTTCTTGATGTCATCAGTTCCCAAGTAGGCATCTGCGCAGACGACACTAGCATTTGCTCCTGTCCCTGTAATAAACCCGGCATTGATGACAAAGCTAACCTGGCCGTTTGTCTCGAAAAGGATCTCCAATTTGTGGTTGACTGGGGCAGGAAATAGCTTGTAAACTTTAATACCACCAAAACGAAACTGCCCTCAATGTTATAGAGTTCAGTGAGAAACCTTCCAGCCTCCTATCAGAATAGCTTATGTCCAACTCCACAAGAGAGCCTCTCTTCGCCTTCTTGGTCTCACGTTTTCCACTGACGACATTGAATCAATGTCTACATCTACCGCAAGGAAAGTTGTTTCTCTGTGTCGGGCCAGAAGGTTTTTCTCGCCTGAGTCCATCCTTCAAATCTAGAAATCTATTATTCGTCCTTGCATTGAATACTGTTGCCATATATGGTCTGGTGCTCCCGCCGTTCATCTCGAGTTCCTCGACAAAATCCAAAGACGGATATGCAATGTGATAGTTCCTGATCTGGCATCTCGTCTACAGTCAATTTCTCATAGACCTGATATGACTTCCTTCTGTCTTTACTGGAGCAAGCTGAGTGAATACTCATTCAACATTGAGAAAGAGAGCTATTTATGGTGCAATGGAGCATCTCATTATGCTAAAGTGGGATAGTCCATTGCTTGGGCTGTGATTGGCTGCTGGTACCTGAGTGGAAGTATTTCTATATAAATACTAGCATGATTTCTCAATTAGTTTGCAGGGTTTGTATTAAGTTACAACCTGCTTTATTTTTGTCTGCCAGCTGGACGCTAGCTGGGACTCTTACGCCGGTAAGTGTTGTTTATTATTGTTATTCTACATTTACTACAAATATTTTCGTGTCAACTGCTCTGACGAGCTACTTTCACTGGTACCCCAACTGTATGAATTTTAAGCGTGCTACTAGGTTGGCATCTCAGTCCCACCCTTTCACTGTCCAAACAGTTAAATGTAACCGTCTCTTCTACTCCAACAGCTTCTTATCACGCACTTCCCGACAGTGTAACTCCCTTCCTCTTACTTGCTTCCCTGATATCTATAATCTTCAAATATTCAAATGTAATGTCAATCGACATCATCAAATGCCTTGATCCTGATCCCCGTCCTTCTCTATATCCCTTCCTCAAACACCCCTCTTTTCACTTGCTCTCACTCTCTGTAACCCTTTGCGTGCTATTGGGGTGAAATGCTTAAAAAATATTATAGAAATATTTGTAATGGTCTGCTAAAATTTACTTATATATCACGCTTTTAATTATTTTATTATTTAGTTGTTTTAATTCGCGTTTTTTATCAGTTATTTCTGTCAAAGTTTTACTAACATTTATTTGCAGTCGCTTTTTTATGTCGATACGAATATATAAACTTAAAAATATTAAAAACTAAACACGCATTTTAATAATTCCTCCTTTTTTTTCTCCGTCTGATTTTGAAGGAGAAAAAAAAATGTTACAATGTCATTTGTGTTCGTTAAACTTCGGAAACTATATTCAAATACCAGACGTTTTTTTCCGACCAGTGCTCTTAAACTGTCGATAAAATTCTTCCTTAAATCATTTTGCTGTCTATTTTGAATATTCTTATATTGAAGCTTAATCTCCCCGTAAAATCAGTGCATTATAGCGAGACCTTTTCTCATTATGAAAAAGAAGGGCAGACGACTTCCGGGGGATTTTCAAATGAGCTTCCATTGAAAGACGAACTGTCTAAACGCTATCCGGTGTTTTCAAGAGACACGATTGGATTAAAAAAAAGAAGCAAATACGCCCTCTTGATTTTAGAACTGCTGCAGTTCGCATTTAATGGCATCTTTTTTATTTTTTATTTTTGTCTGTTTTGTGGATATCTCGTGTGAGACAGAGTTTAAGGTTACTTGATTAGGTGTCAAGGAAAGAAAACTAGCATGAAAAAGAAGAATTAAAATGAAAAGAAATGAAGAATAATAATGAATAAATAAATACGAAATTTTAAAAATAAAAGAACGTTGTGAAATAAAAAATATGGACACAAAGCTGGTAAATCGACGGTAGAATGAATATAAAGCATCACAAAAGAAAGAAAGAAAGAAAGAAAGAAAGAAAGAAAGAAAGAAAGAAAGACTGACTGAATGAAAGAATCAAAAAGGAAAACAAGGCAGAATGAAAATGGAAAGAAAGAAAAAAGACAAATGAAAGAATAGGGGAAAAAGAAATAAAACAACAGCTGAGAAATAATAAAAAAACAAAAGAAAAAACTGAGAAAGGAAGAAAATAAAAGGAAGAAAAAAAAGAAAGAAATAATATAAAATAAAAGAAAGAACATAAAATAAAAGAAAGAAAAAGAAAGAAAGAAAGAAAGAAAGGTAGAAAGAAAGAAAAAGAAAGAAAGAAAGAAAGAAAGAAAGGTAGAAAGAAAGAAAAAGAAAGAAAGAAAGAAAGAAAGGTAGAAAGAAAGAAATGCTACTCCAAAAAGGAAAGAACAGAAAACTGAAGCAAAAAGAAAGAAAGAAAGAAAAAGAAAGAAAGAAGATGAAAGAAAGAAAGAAAAAGAAAGAAAGAAGGTGAAAGAAAGAAAGAAAGAAAGTAAGAAAGAAAACAAAGATAGTGAAAACACGGAAAGAAAGAAAGATAGAAAGAAAGAAAGGTAGAAAGAAAGAAAGAAAAAGAAAGAAATGCTACCCCAAAAAGGGAAAGAACAGAAAACTGAAGCAAAAAGAAAGAAAGAAAAAGAAAGAAAGAAAGAAAGAAAGAAAAAAAGAAAGAAAAAGAAGAAAGAAGGAAGGAATGAAACAAAAAAACTGAAAACAAACTGAAAAGAAAACAATGTCTATCATTTATTTTTAGACTTTGATTCCGAACTCAAAAAAAAAAAAAATTAAATAAATAATTAAGAAAATTAAATATCAGAAAAAAAAACAAACAAACCTGAAAACACAGGAAATAGTAAACAGTAAAAAGGCATAAAATTCCAAAGACATTGCGTTTTATTCTATTTACTTAATTAAAATTTCTTACACTAAAAATGAAAAGATTACGAAAGGTAAAAAGGGATTACAAACTAAAAAGGAACAGATTAGTTTCCGATATTGTCCGAGTAAATTGACGTTCTTTATACTTGAGTCGATATGTAAATATTGATCGGGTTTTGTACTTGAGTCGTTATGCAAATACTGGTTGTATTTATAAATTTGTATTTTACTTGAGTCGATTTATAAATACTGGTTGCATAACATGTAGGGAAACACTGATCATCTCTAGACTTGAATCTATATGTAAATATTTGTCGTTTTTATACTTGAGTCTACTGTTTCCATTTATACTTGAGTCTATATGTAAACACTAGCTGTATTTATCCTTGGGTGTATATGTAAAAAATGACCGTGTTTATACGTGAGTCAATATATAAATTCTGGTCGTATTTACATGTGAATCTATAAGAAAACATTGGACGCCTTTATACTATTAGACTCTATGGTTGTGTTTATACTTAAGTTTATAGCAGAGACTGAACCGTATTTATTCTTAAGTCTATGTGTAAATATCAGTCCTGGTTATACATGAGTCAATATATAAATTCGGGTCGTATTTACATGTGACTCTATCGGAAAACATTGTACGTCTTTATACTTGAGACTCTCTCTTTCTCTCTCTCTCTCTCTCTCTCTCTCTCTCTCTATATATATATATATATATATATATATATATATAATTCTCTCCGTGAATATTAATCATGTTTAATCTTGAGTTTCTCGGTGAACACCCGTAATTTTTTTTTTTATACCTGAATCTATTGGGAAATGTTCATCGTGTTTATACTAGAGCCTATCAGGAAAACTGGTCTGGTGTATACTTGAGACTATAGATAAATATATTTTGTGAGTATTATTCTAAAGCAATTATCCGAAAAATATTTATTCGAACTGCAAATTGTTTCAATGAAAATTAATCGAAAGGACAATTATACGAAATGAAAATTAATGGAAATACTTACGTTTGCAGTACGTATGAAGTATTGCTTTGAAAGAGGCAATGATGATTTACCTAGAACTAATAACGCCCTTGAAGGATGGCATAAATCTTTTTTGCAGCAAGTGTCATCACATCATCCCACAATATGGAAATCCTTAGACGTTCCTAAAAGAGAACAGGACTTGCAAGAAATTCATATTGCTAAAATATTTACAGCGCCAAGAAATACCGCGCGGTAAATGGAAAACTTAAAACATTAGTGGCATTCTTTAAAAGAATACTCTTTAGTAGTTGACTATTCGCATGCAGTATTATATAATTTAAGATTATAAGGATTTTTTACGTACTAAATTGTTTTATTAACGCTATTTACATATCGAATAATTATCATCGTATGATTTTCTAGATACGAGTCTCTCAAACGAACTTTCAAAATAAAATATATTATATGAACATTGTTCGAAAACAATTCTTCGAAAAACATTTTTTCGAATTGTAAATTGTTTGAATGAAAATTAATCGAACAGACAATTATACTAAATAATAATTATTCGAAATGTAAAATTCTTTATTGAAATAAAAATGTCAAAATTAAAAGAGGAAATATGCAAATGATAATTATTTGAAATATATCGTTAAGACAATATAGTAAGAAAAAAATCCGTATAAACTTAAGTTATATGATACTGCACGCAAAATTCATCGATGGAAGAGTACCCGTTAAAAGAGTTCCCTAATTTTTTGAAGTTTTTTTTTTATTTACGTTGCAGTATTTGGGGCTCTTGATATTTTGGCAGCCTGCTCTTACTTTTGCATTATGGATTTCTTGCAAGTCCTGTTCTCTTTTAAGAGCGTCTAAGAATTTTCCATGTTGTGCTGGTAGTGTCTGTCGAGTCTATAGGAAAACATTCCCCATCTTTATACTTGAGACTATATGCAAATATTTGGGGTGTTTATACTTGAGAGTATATGCAAATATTTATTCTGTTTATACTTGAGACTATATGCAAATATTTGTGGCGTTTATACTTGAGAATTTCTCTTGATATTTTGGCAGCCTGCTCTTACTTTTGCAATATGAATTTCTTGCAAGTCCTGTTCTCTTTTAAGAGCGTCTAAGAATTTTCCATATTGTGAGATGATGGCATGACACTTGATGCAAAAAAGACCTATACCATTGTTCAAGGACGTTATTAGTTCTAAGTAAATCAACATTGACTCTCTCAAAGGCAGTCAACATATGTATTTCAAACATAGATATTTCGAATAATTATCTTTTAGTACAATTAGCCTTTCGATGAATTTTCATTCAAAGGATTTACAATTCGAGTAAATGTTTTTCGAATAATTGCTTTTGAACAAATATTCGTTGTGTCGATAATATTGATCACCCAGACCCGAATTCACCAGGATCCACCTATAAAGTGAAGGGTGGAGCTTTTCATCTCTGTCAAAGATGCAGTCGTACTTTTGACGTTTTGCAATATTTACGAATACAACGAGTTCTTTGTAAGTTTATGATTTAAAGTAATCTTTTTTTTCCTGTCACTGATTTTGTTGAAGGATATATATTTATATATTTGTCTACAAAAATATTATTTCGCCTCTTTCGATTGATATAAAAAATATGTTATAAATATTCCAATGTATCTTAACTATAAACTTCCAACACCAGTAAAGCTATACGATTTATTTTTTTTCGGTCACTTCTAGCAAGAAATAGCAACTCCCACAGGGTTCGGGTGATATAAAATGAGTTACCTGAACACAGAGCTGATTTCCATATATACTATTAATCTCGCATCTAGCAGATTTAAATCTGGATGAGCGGATATATGTTGCAGATGTCAGTAAATTTCGTGGAGCTCAACCCCCAAAATAGAAGTCAATCATGGATAATATTTGAACTGGCCAAGATAAATATAATAACGCAATGACTCCAGTAATGCGTAGGCTAAACTACGTAGCGTAGCCGCCGTTATTCAGTAAAAACTATCGAGGTATATATATATCATTAGACAAATGGCGCTAATTGTTGGCATTTTACATTTTGATCAAGCTGTGATAAATACGAACATTTCGGTTGAGAAAGTTGATTTTACGACATAACTATGATGTAGTCTTCACTCGAGCAGCTTCTTTCGGACCGACTCCCGAGAGGATGCTTTCTCAATCACTAAAATCTTAATCTGTTCAATTCTTGGATTAACCGTTACCTTCCCCACATATTCACATGGCCCACAGGTCGGTAACCTTTTGGATAGAGAGGGCCAGACAGCTTTGCAGTTTCCCAGAGTAAGGCTCATGATATCAAATGTACTATAATTACTACTCGATCTCAGACCGATTCGCCCAGAAGGCTTCTTTGGTCTAGACAATGAAGTTAATGTCATTATTTAAAAAAAAAGGTTCCTTATTTTATTGCAGGAATAACAAGATAACAATTAACGCAATCAACAAAAAATGAAAATTTGTTTACTACAAACGAAATACAGGTAGAAATGGTATATTATTTAATGAGACACTTGTTTCTGTTTATTGCTCGATAGCCTCTCCACATCATGTAAAATATTTGTCGATGGCAGGAGCAAGACGTCATCTATCTGATCATCGCCTAACATTGTTATTAAACGACTTTCTTTCGTAACAAAGAAAAGATTACTGAGTTGCTTCGTGGCATCTGTCCTCCTTTACGGCAGCAAATGTTGGACGGTCTCCTCAATGATGAAGAAGAGACTCGAGGCAACAGAGGTATGGTTTTACAGGAGGATGCTGAAGATATCATGGACCGAACATGTAAGCAATGATGAGATTTTAGTAACAAAGAGAAAGAGTACTGAGTTGCTACGTGGCATCTGTTCTCCTTTACGGCAGCGAATGTTGGACGGTCTCCTCAAAGATGAAGACGAGACTCGAAGCAACAGAGGTATGGCGCTACAGAAGGATGCTAAGGATATCATGGTCAAAGACGCATTCCAAAAGCTAGGCAGTTTATTACGAAACAGGAGGGTTTCATTGGTAACAAAGAAAAGAGTACTGAACTGCTACGTGGAATCTGTTCTCCTTTACGGCAACGAATGTTGGATGGTCTCCTCAAAGATGAAGAAGAGACTCGAAGCAACAGAGGTATGGTTCTACAGGAGGATGCTAAGGATATCATGTCCAAAGACGTATTCCAAAAGCTAGGCAGTGTATTACGAGACAGGAGGGTTTCATTGGTAACAAAGAAAAGAGTACTGAGCTGCTACGTGGCATTTGTCTTCCTTTACGGCAGCAAATGTTGGACGGTCTCCTCAAAGATGAATACGAGACTCGAAGCAACAGAGGTATGGTTATACAGAAGGATGCTGAGGATACCATGGACCGAACGGTCCGAACATGTGAGCAACGATGGTACTCACAGGGCAAATATAGGAAAAGAAAGACAAAGGAAAACAACCCGTGACATGACTAAGAGGCTTAAGCAAGTGAATTATTGTTCAATAACCTTTCCACATCAGGTAAAATATTTGTCGATGACAAGACTAAGATGCCATCTATGTGATTATCGACCAACATTGTTATTAAACGACTTTCTTTCTTAACAAAGAAAAGAGTACGGAACACTCCAGTTTTAACGCCAAATGACTGAATTTTGAGCAAACTGCGGTATATTTATCCTGCAAGATAAACAGAGGCCTATTCATGCGCGCACCATTCGGCTTTAAAAACCATGGAAAATAACTACGTATAATATTGTAATAATTACGTCATGTCTTCATGCCACATTGGGACATTTCGCTAAAGTGGTAGCTGAAGTTACTATTGACCCTTAGTGAGGTTTCCTCAAAGGTGAAGAAGAGGCTCGTGGAAACAGATATATGGTTCTACAGAAGGATGATAAGGATATCATGGACCGAGCATGTGAGCAACAATGAGATTTCAGAGAGGAAAACTTATACTTAACATCAGAAAGACACAGTTGAAATTTCTACAGAAGGATGCTGAGTATACCATAGACCTAACATGTGAGAAAAGACCGATAGCTAAGCCAGTCAGATAATCCGAAGTAGGGCCATAAAGGCGGTTGCCTGTCAACACTGGCCATATCTGACAACTTATGGAGGAAAGCCGTCCTGTAATCCCGTGTATTCCCAAGGATCTTGTCGGTAGGCCCAAAAGAGGGGGTCTTATATCCTCAACGGCCGGCCTCCATATGCCATCGCACAGGCCTTTGATTTCGAGAGAATACTCCAGTCTTAACGCCAAAGGACTGAATTTTGAGCAAACTGCAGTATATTTATCCTGCAAGATAAACGGAGGCCTATGCATCCGCGCACCATTCGGCTTTAAAAACCGTGGAAAATAACTACGTATAATATTGTAATATTTACGTCATGTATTCGTGTCACATTGGCACATTTCGCTAAAGTCGTAGCTGAAGTTACAATTGACCCATTAGTGAGGTTTCCTCAAAGGTGAAGAAGAGACTCGTGGCAACGGAGATATGGTTCTACCGAAGGATGATAAGGATATCATGGACCGATCGGGTGAGCAACTATGAAGTTATGGAGAGGATGCAAACAAGGAGAAGCTTATACTTAACTTCAGGTAGAGGCAGCTCGAATTTCTTGGACACGTAATGAGAAAGAAGGGCTTGGAGAATCTGATACTCACAGGGGAAATAGAGGAAAAGAGAGACAAGGGAACCCGCCCCCCGTAACATAATTAAGAGGCTTAAGCAAGTGAATTATTTTTCAATAACCTTTCAACATAAGGTGAAATATTTGTCGATGGCGCGAGCAAAACACTTTCTTGGGTGGTCATCACGCAACATTGTTCTTAAATATGACTTAGCATAAGGAAAGAATATGAACTGAGTACTGACAAATTCGACTGGGAAAAGAGAACCTATGGCTTTACAGAGGATAGTCAGATATTTTCTATTTGTCTTGCAGAATAATTTTTTGGGTTAATTGCCAGACTTCTTATTGTATTTGAAATGGAACTGTGTTTACATGCTGTTAACATTTTAATTTTACAGTGACATGGCGTTGGGCTAAATACAAGCACTTAATAAAATCATCTACATTAGGAGTCAGCAACATTTTAGAAAGAGCGGACAAGAAAGCTCTGCAGTGTTCCGGAGAAGGACCATGATATAAAATGTATCATAATAAATTGACCAGACCTTAGACAGCTCGGTCTAGAAGGCTGCCTTGGTCTGCAGGTTTAAGGAAAAAAAAACCCAAAAAAAACAAAGTTAATGTTATATCATTTTAAAATAAGGTTCTTTATTTTACTGCAGGAATAAAAGGTATAAAAACTAACACAATCAACACAAAATGCATATTCCTTACTACAAATGAAATACAATTAGAAATGGCAAATTATTTAATGAAACACTTGTTTTTGCTTATTGTTCAATAAACCTTTCTACATCAGGTGAAACATTTGTCGATGGCACGAGCAACACATCTTCCAGGGGTTTTTTACCCAACATTGTTCTTAAATATGACTTAGTATATTAAAAGAATATGAACTAAATATTGGCTAACTCGACTGGGAAAACTTCAAGAAGAGGACCTATGGCTTTACAGAGGAAGGTGAGATATTTTATGTTTGTTTTGCAGAATAATTTCTTGGGGTAATAGTCAAACTTCATATTGTATTTGAAATAGAAGCATGTTGTTAACATTTTAATTTTACAGTGATACGGCGTTGGGTAAATTCAAGTACTTAATAAAATCCTCTAGATCATGAGTCAGCTATCTTTTAGAAAAAGCCTGGCCAGAAAGTTATGCAGTGTCTCACAGAAGGGGCGTGTGCTATAATAAATTGTCCACACATCAGACCGCTCCATCTAGAAGGTTGTCTTTGTCTGAAGGTTTAAAGAAAAAATAACAAAGTTAATGTTAATGTTATTTAGAAAAGGTTTGTTAATTTAGTGCAGGAATAACAGTACAAGTAACACAATGAAAAATGCAAATTCCTTAGTGCAAATACAAATGGCAAATTATTTAATGAAACACTTGTTTCATATTCGATAACTACTCCACTTCAGGTGAAATATTTGTTGATGACAGGAGCAAGCCATTATGCAGGTGCTTATTACAAAATATTTTTCTTAAAAAAAACTATTAGCATAATTCATTTTTGAATAAAAAGGTGTTCACAAGCATATATACTTCTAAATAATGTTACCATTATTTTTGCATTATTCAGATAAACTTCAATTCCACTGAGGAAACCATATTCCTTGTAGAAGTCAGCAATGGATTCAAATTTAAATTTTGTTTTCCAAAATTCGTCGCATCGTTAGTCAATTAACTCGAACTTTTTCAGGCACTTATCTCCACAAGTGAATTAGATAATTAGGGCCCAGGTGTTAAGCTGGCGGTCCGGAAAAAAAATCTTCCACGGGCCGAATGTGGGCCGAGGCCGGGTGGTGACGACCCCACTGGCATAAAAGATGGCTCTAACTCTGTAACCCTCTATTTCGAGTCACCCCCGGGACTTGTACAGGGTGAATATCATTGTGCTGGGTTACCTCCTCCTAATTTTCGAAGCCGCTACTAGGGGACGCTTTCCGGTCTATAAATATATTTTCTCGCCTTCATTTTCTCATTTTTTTCTGCTTATACGTCAACATGTAAGTCTCGCGGAAGAACGTGTTTCTCGTTTTGGGACACCTATGAACAATACACACACACACACACACACACACACACACACACACACACACATATATATATATATATACACGTACGTACGCACCTGTCAATTCATTTTTTTCTAAGACTTTCTTGTTCACTAAACTTAACATAAGCAAACAATTCACTTGCTTAAATGTTTTTTTCATTCATGTTCATTGTTCACTAACACGCAACAAGATTCTATTGTATATGTAACCCTTTTAATCCATTTTCCTTTGTTTGTACACATATATACTATATTCATAGTCATGTTGTATTGATAATGTTATAATTTATGAATATGTCCTGAAGATGGTTTATTAGACTGAAACGTCCGACGTTGACATATTAACATTAAAACAGCATAATTGTATATAAGGATTTTTGTTTGTTTTTTCCGTATATATATTTCTTCATATATATATATATATATATATATATATATATAATATATATGTATAATCCAAAAATGGCCTCCGCCTGATCGTCATACTCGATACTTTTGACGATAGTCGTGTCCATATATATATATATATATATATATATAATTTTGGTGGAATTGATATATATATGCATATATAATATGGGTATATATATATTTTTAAATGAAAACAGAATACCTAATATATATATATATTTATTTATATACATGACAGATGACAAAGGAGTATTATATATATATTTATATATAAAGACAACCTAAATAGTAACCCCTATAGGCATGAATGAAAATATTTAACTACAGTTATTTTAGACATTTAACTGGAGATATTTGTGTCATTAAAGGTAGAAATTTCAAAAATAAGTCAGTATTGACCGACTTTCTTTGTTTCTGACGAAAGACAACGATTTCTCTCAAAGCACCATAAATATTCTTGTTGCTATATTGAAAGAAACATCCCTGTTTTCATAACGTATGCGGAAGTATAGGCGGGTCATATATAGATTAATTACTTACAAGTGCACACATACACACACAAACATAAAAACACAATACAGGTTATCGGATCATCATATTTCGAAATCGATGGAAGAGTCCATAATAATCAATACTTGAACATGTTGTAATATTCGTTCCCTGCCAAAAATGTATCAAAATGACGGCTATCCTCTTGATATCTATTAGTATTGTATACATTTTGATTTTATTGTTTTATGAGATAATTAGAATTTTAATTGTTATGGTCCGGTTCCTTGTACCACGGTGATAGTCCATCATAGAACCAATAAAGAAGAACTCGAACACGGATATGGAATAAAACAGATATATTACAAATATATATATATATATATAAGTATATATAGTACGAACAATCAGGTTTAGTAGAGAGAACAATGTAGTCTCGATTAATATAACTATTCCAATGTCATTGCAGCTATTGTCTGAATCGCGACTCTGTTTTTGACTACCTCTAACTCGACATTTTATTGCGACAAAACTACTGATAGACTTGAACTAAATCAATCATCATCAATATTCCAGTTTTAGATATCTTTAATCATTTCTAAATACAAAGATTGGTGTAATTCTTAATTTGTCAAATGGACGATTTTGATGCTTCGCTACGGGGCTATCAAATTATTTTAATATTCATTCCAAATGTTTAGTAGAGAAAACATCCAACCAACTCAAGAGACTCCAAATTCAGACTCATCTAAGAGCAGGTTTTCTTCAGAGTTTTTTTAATAGACCTGAATTTGCCATCCAAATATTTTAGAACCCAAAATTTCCTTTATTTCTCAACTGGATATTTATCCGGATTCACACCTTTTCCCATGGGTGTTATCTTTATCAGAATGTACTGACATTTGATTAAATTTTATTTTAAATATCGATTTATCCGATTTCCAAGCCGCTATCCATTACTTTTTTTCTATTTCTTGTCTGACTTGACTGAGGCGCATAATTAATATGGAATATCGATTATTATTATCCCTTAAAATTAATAAAATTTTTAATATTTAAATTTAATTAAAAGAAACAAAGTTTTTATTTATTCTTGAGAATTGACAAAAAGATTCATATAGATCCTTATTTATAAGAATAATTATATATTTACATATTATAAAAATATGATGATTAGCTATAAAAAGAATCAAGCCAATAACCTCTGATCTTTACCTACCATTTTTGAGTGTTTTCACCCAAACGATTGTTGAACTTTTCCTTATATTTCTCACCTTTATTGATAATATAATGTCATCTGTTTAGAGAATCTGGTGATCGATCAGAATAATTTCATCTGGCAAATTATTAAAAAAAAAAAATGAAATCTGTTTGTTAAATTGTTATTCCATAAAAATAATGTCATCTGTTTTTTTAAAAAAATCCATAAAAAGTAAATAATTTTTTGACAAAAACTGATCGTTATAAATAATATCAATCTGTTTGGCAAATTTTTTAATGCTTATAATGTAAGAGGTTAATTTGTTCGGCAAATTATTGATCGATCAGGACCTTGATTTCATGAGAAAATTAAATTGTTGTTCCATTAGGATCCTTTTTTTTTCTGTTTTTTTTTTAACAAAAATAATTTAAAGAAATGTTTGGAAATTGACAGTGATATAGTCTGAGTAATGTGTTAACGAAAATAAATTAATCAAAACACATCTGTTTAAAATTGTTGATAGATCAACCCAATTTATCTGTTTGAAATTGTGTGAATCTAAGAACGATCTGTTTGGCAAATTGTTGATCGATCATTTTGGCAATGACAGAATGTTTGGCAAATTGTTGATTGATGCAAAATTGTATTATGAATAAAATTGTATTAAGGAAAAATTGTAAAGACTGATGTACAATGCTAATCATTCTAAACTATATCTAATTATTATTAACTATCATTTTTAATAATCATATCAAAATAATAATAATATTATTTAGTACTGTTTCTTTCATTATTTAATAAAATCGTTTCTGCTTTTGTATGCCAAATAGATGTGTAAGAACGTTTGATTTTTTTGTAAATATTCTAAAGCCTTCCACTGTCGACCTTATTTTTTCTAGAAAACCCATTCATTTATTTCTGTACTTTTTATTTGTTCCCTAAACTCCTCCTGTTTATTTTCTATCGAGAATGATTTGAACAACGATTATTATGATTGGTTTTGTATTATGATGCAAAATTGTATTTATCCACAAAGAAAATGTATGATACAAAATTGTATTATTATAAAATGTAATTTCTGACTAATTTTTTCTACTTTCTACTATATCTAATTAATATTATTATTATTATTATTATTATTTTTACCAGATCTTATTATTGAAAAAGATGAGCGCATGGTTAGAAAAGAAAAAGAAATAAGATTCAAAACGATACTTCTACACTATATCTGTCGTCTTCAAAATATTTTAAACCAAAAAATATTGAAATCTACAAAAAATTTAAAGGATTTTTAGATTTATGTATTTTTCATATGTTGCTTTTTTTATATAACGTATATCCGCCTTATCATGCAACCTTTTTTCTAGATCTGAACATTAAATAATTTTAAAAAATAAATGAAAAAAATATAGTTTGATCAACGTCATAGCTTTAAAAGCAGAAATACGCTAATTTTATAAAAACCGAATGAAAAAAAATAAAATTAACTTGAAAAATTTGGTCTTCAGTTCTGTCACATGATCAGAATCAACGTTAAGTTTAGAAGACAGATATACTGTCGAAATAATGTTTAATATTGTCAAAACTGTTTTGTCAAATTTTTTTTTTTTCCACAGATTCCGAATATTATTTTATTATTTATTATTATTTAGCAGTAGTATAAATATGTTACAAATAAATGGCCATATTCTTTTTGACTTACCTGCATAAGAGAATTCTTTGATTTTTAATAATTTCAGCCCAGTTTATTTAGATTATTTGGATGGATGGTGACGTTAACCCTAGACAAAAAACTGATAATAAGAGGAATTACGTTCTGATTATTTCTAGATAACCTCATGGGAGTGAGAAATGGCGTTTTTGGCCTTGTTGAAAAAACTAATGCATGAATATGTAATGCAACACAAATGTACTTAGAAAAAAATTTTTCTGACAAGAAAAGTTTATCTAAAACACATATAGTCACACATATATTCCTGGTAAGACCTAGAAAGATAGATAGAATTGTTGACTGAGTCGCAAATTGCGTTTCTAGTCGCTGGTTATTACTTGTTTCCCATATTGTATTCTTCCTAGTACCAACAAATATTTATATATTCGATAGAGACAATATTTAAAATTAGAATAAAAAACCACAACAATACTAAACAAAAAAATCAGAATAAAATTCCAAATGTAAGCATGAGAACAAGTACCTATTATCCGAATTCATATCAAACGGATGTTGACAGACAAACCACCAAATGATCACAATTTAATTTTGTAATATATATAAATAATTGCATCTATCATTATTATAATTAAACCACCATTAAATAATAATTAAGTATTTAATTATTTATTTTATACTAAAATTTTTCATTACCCTACCAACACACAGCACCATCATTATTACATCACAAAAAGAACTATTAACATATAAATAACTTTTTTAATATTTATAAAAAGCCCCAGCATATTTAATACCTTAAAACAATATGATCAAATATAATTACATATGTAACCATGAGAATAAACACCATGATTACCAGGCATAGTTAATATATTGTTTAATAATATATTTTAATCAAAATTTAAAATTATAGAACACGCAACTACCATAATTTTACAAAGAATACCTATTATCAGGATTTATACCAAAATAAATTAATACATATAAAAATTAAAAAAAAAAATAAAACACCAACAACCACTTTTTAGTTCAAATTACCACCAATTATAACTACATTTATGGTTTTATTTATCCCATACCGTTACTAATCATTTGTTTAAATTACAAAATTTAAACTAAATTTACCATAACTATTATCATATCATTGTCTATAATCCCTTGAAACATTACTATCACATCATACATATTAGATAGACCCGTTATTAAATTGAACTACCCTAAGACCCAGAAGATTGAATATTAAACATCACCATATAAATTAACCAATAAAGATTACAAATTTCTTTTTTACATATACACAGTCACCAAAAAAAAATAAATAAATAACCAGCTTTAAATATAACAAATAAAATTTTTTTTTTTAAATTTTAAAAAAAAAATAAAAATAAATATAAATAATAATAATTTTTACCTATCATAATTTTAATTAAACCCCACCACACGTATATACATACATGCGAGGAAATATTTTTTTCATAAAAAAA
Source organism: Acanthosepion pharaonis (assembly GCA_903632075.3). Lineage (NCBI taxonomy): Eukaryota > Metazoa > Mollusca > Cephalopoda > Sepiida > Sepiidae > Acanthosepion > Acanthosepion pharaonis. The sequence goes on along the minus strand of CAHIKZ030002315.1, from coordinate 288,311 downwards.
AAAAAATACAATATGACATGTATACATTCACGAGACATTAACGAGACATTTCCGCCACACTTCCAATGTTTTATTTCAACATTTCAACATACAAATGCGTATGTATAGACATAACACCACCCGTATACATACATGTGTCATAGCCGAAACTGCCCACATATGTTTATATATGTATGAGTCCCGACGGACGACCAAGTATGTATATGTGTCTGCATACATCGATGTTTGCGTTAGTACGATGAATGACAAAACGACGAAATTTCCCCACCACTTCCACAATAACACCAATACACGCAATCTACATAAACCCAAATTTTTAAAACATTAATCAGTTTGTCTGACGATCGCTAAAGCGTGAAACCCAGGGTCACAAACTCACATCTATCCAACCAAATATATTATATATATATATCTGATATTGATATTTATAATAATTATATATATATAATATATAAATAATTATACATATATATATTTATTTATATTTATATACACTTTTCACACACACACACATATATATATATATATATATATATATATATATATATATATATATATATATATATATATATATAAGTATGTATATATATATATATATATATATATATATATGTATTGATATATATATAATATCTCTCTCATTTAAAATGATGAAACTTCACATATATATATATATATATATCTATATCTATATCTTCATATTCTATCTATTAATATCTATCTATATATATATAATAAAAAAAAAAATATGCCAAGATTATTTTTGTCATGATGTATGTTTTTTAAATTAGAATTGCAAAAAAAATGTGTTTAATTTTATATAATGGCCAAATTTTTATGAAGAGTTATTTAAACTTTTAAATGAGATCTTCCTTTAAATTTTTTCAACCTCATAAATGTGTTTCCTTTGCGCCCAGTCGAGTTCCTGTTATCCACAGGTCCTATTTTGAAAATAAATCTGAAGAAATAAATTTTTATCATTTATTTTCTCCAGATTCTTGTTTCTAACCTTTCTCGACGAAAATAAATTTTCTCTTAACTCTTAAAACCCAGCAGGATACTTTTTCTCGTTTCTTGCTCGAATTCCAAATATAATTCCATCGTTACCCTGATCAAAAAGTCGCTTTCATAGTCAATATTTATGACCCTACTTTTTTTATTTTGATTGCCAAAATATTTGTCCGAAATTCCGTCTATCATATGCTTTGCAATATTTGGTTTTTTTTTGAATATTTTCCAACGATGTGTATACAAAATTAACACAAACAAGCATTTTATAGTTTTAAAAGTGTTTTATTGCTTTCATCCCCTACCAATATTTTTTTTTTTTTAAAACGGTTAATGCAATTGAAATTTTATATTTTTTATTGTTATATTTTTTATATATATACCTTTTTTCATTTACATATTCTGTCTTTAAATTTTGAGTCTATTGATTGTTCTTCTCGCCCTATATGACGCTACCTTCTGTAGATAAATTTTGTTTGATTTTTCCGTGTCTGCTATTTTTTTCACTGTGTCATCTGCAACTATTCTTAAAAATTAATTTATAGTCTCTAATAATTTGATAATTGTCGGAATTCCAGTTAAATGCAGAATCGCTATGCAAATTGAATAAATTCAGTCGAACGCTACAAAGATCAGTTAGATGTGTTCATCAACATTAAATATTCAGGAAATGATGCAAAGTTTCTATACTTTCATCAAAAATCTTTTTGAAAATGACCTTAAAATTTTTACTTCTCTCCTCCTTCTCTACCTTCTGTTTAGAAGGTTTTATAATTTGTTTTCTTTTTAATCATCTGCTATCAACACTGTCATCTGCATATCTTATATTTTTAAGATTGTGGTCTCCAATAATAAATCGTGTTAGGACTCCTAGTTCTCTCAGAATTCCCTCGTTTTTATAAATATTGAATAAATTCAAAATCTTCAAAATTAAATGGCGAATTTATGTCTCCCCACATTTATAAAATTATTCATTTAGATCAAAATAGTTTTTTTTAATCCTTTTTGTTATTTCTCCCAATCTCATTCAGATAATTTTAACGTTAAAATAACGTTTTGCTTTCCTTTAACCATCTTTTTTTCTGAGATTTTAAAAAATTTTGAAATCAGCGTTTCGAAATTTTTAAAAAAAAATTTCTTACAATTAACAATAACACATTTGTAAAAAAACATTTTTCGAATTTCTATTTATTTTCGTTGTAAAAAATCAAAAATAATCTATTTCCATAAAGATGTCTGTATGATCTAGACGAAAACTTGTAAAAAAAAAAAAAAATACCTTATGCAACTGGAATTTATAAACAGGGATCATAACATTCATCTACAATTTCAATGTTAATGTAATTTATTAAATTTGTTTAAGATGTATTCTTGCCATTTATATCATTAACTTCTATATCTGTTTTTTGTATGAATGATTCATGTAATATATATATATATATATATATATATATATATATATATATATATATATATATATAAATACAGGGTGTCCCATAAAGTTTGTTTGCTCTTTAAAAATTTATAACTTTATTTGTATTTGCGATAGAAATAATCTGTAAAAAAATGTTATAAAGTTTAATGTACCTAGTTTTAAGTATAGCTAAAATAACTAATGTGATTTCAGGCATTACTGTAAATCAGTTGGCAAATGTTTTCCGTGAACTGCAAAATCGTATTACCCTTTGTATTGCTAATGATGGAGGACATGTGGAAACTTAAATAATATTTCAATAAAACCTTAAAAAGTATAGATTTACTTCTTTCTAATCCTTTTTACAAACTATTTCTATCGCAAATACAAATAAAGTTATACATTTTTTAAAGTGCACACGAACTTTATGAACACCCTGCATATATATACATATATATAAGGTTCTAAAATTCAACACCATCAAATTCAACATATGATCGCTTATCAAAACAACTAGAAAAGTTGAAACAAAGTTGGTATTTTGTATGAAATTAAAAATTTTATGTTTTAATTTTGGCAAATAAATGATTATATTTGTTCTACTCTGTATTTTGCACTCTTTTAAGAATAGTAATTTTTTATGTTATTGGAATTTAATCCAAACACACTAATCTCTCTTTTCTTCATCTCTCTTTCTCTTTTATATATATATATATATATATATATATATATATATATATTAATTTTTGTTGAAAAAATATTCCAATTCTTTGCAGGGGAAGAACGAAGTATGAAATGTTTTGTCTGTCAAAGTTTCACATTAATAGCCATGTTGCGATCTTGAAGCTGTAAAACGACTCATAAGGTTGATTTAACGGGCAAACGGGAAAAGTTAATACTTTCTAAGATGGCAAAAGGTTAAAGATCGCTAGAAATGGCAATAATGATCGACAGAATCCACCTGAAAACTCTCTCTGAAGATCCTGAATATAATGATGCAGGTTAGAAATTCAAGAAATTGAGAATTTTTATCCAGCCAGTCTCTGTTCCGTTTCAATACATTTTAAAAAATAAGCCATCATTTGTAAAATTGAAAATTTTGAATTATTTTTTTAATCGAAAGGCCCAAAATTTTAAACAGTTCACCACGCCAGATTATGCGTCGTAACTACAGACCGCTTTTCATAGATGCAATATACAGGTATATTTTAAATTTAACATTATTATTTTAAAATAATTATAATTAATTTATTAACTATAATTTTTCAGAGAAATTAATATGAGTGAAAAGCGTTTTACACGAGGTTTTATTTCAAATTCTATATGGGGAAATAAATTTTTTAAATTAAATCTAATCGATCCGCCAAGGAATATCATCAATCTGATTTCACCAGGAACTCTTGTATTAAGACATAATTCTTGTAGTCGACCTTTAAAAATTCTTCCAAAATCTTGTATATGATAGTAGACCTGCTCCTCTTAACCAAACCTAAAGTAAAAAGTTTTAAGGAAAATGTTAAGTCAGGGGTTTTTTCCTCCCATTCACAAATATTAATATTTATTTTATATATGATATATATATATATATATATATATATATATATATTTATATATATATAAATATATATATATATATATATATATATATATATATATATATATATATATGTGTGTGTGTGTGTGTTTTGTTAAAAATATTTGCGTTTAAAATTTTTTTTCATGTTAAGAAATTCATATAAAGTAGGGCGGATATATATATATATATATATATATATATATATATATATATATATATATATATTGAACAAAAAAAAAAATGATTTAAAATTTAAAAATCTTCAGACAACTGGATTGTAGATTTATATCCTTTTTTTTTATTATTATTATTTCGTTTAGATTTCTCGACTAGTTTCTGAAAAAAAAAATCATCAGGAGAAAAATATTTCTGCTAGTTGGTAGCAGTAAACTACAGAAATGAATGTCTTGATGGAAAAATGAACTTTTTCTGTTTGAAAAATTTCGTTTTTTTTTTAGTTTTAACTTTTTTTAACATGAATCTTTTTAACATTCCTTGTTTGGTCTATATATATCTATATATATATATATATATATATATATATATATATATATATATATGTGAAATTCTAAATATGTATAATAAATAGACACGATATATCCATCTTATTTAAAAGGTAAATGGAATGAAGATATGCTTGTTAATATACATATAAAAAGTGATTTAAAAATAACTATCAAATTCAAAAATTATTTATAATTTATAAATTAACTATTGTTTGTACGAGAAATGGATGAAGCATTTAGCTTGAAAACTTTTATTGAATATATATATATATATATATATATATATATATGTATATATATATTTAGTATTTTCTTTTTTTCATTGATGCATTTTTCATTAATAATAATATATTTTGTTTTGTCTGTTTAAGTAAATTCCTTTCATATTGTCTGATAAGATTAATAACATTATCATTCAAAGATGAAATAAAATTATCATATTGATACATGTTTAAATCCAATCTAAGCTTTCGGCTTACAAAAGACATTATCAAAGATGACAATTACTATTTATCAATACATATTTCTACGAAACAATAATGATAGTCTGTTTTTCTGCATTAAAAATTTCAATTTTGACGATTAACTCAATATTTAAAACACAAACCATTATAAAATAGCGTTGAATAAATTTGACGTCACACGACCACGCGAGATTGTCCAAATAGAAGTATTAAGTATGGAAACCGTTGGTATAAACCAATGGCTGCTGTTATCAATTATAGGGCGTTTAAGGATATTTGTGGAGATTTCGTAGTTTATTTTGTTTCAACAGTTTTATGTATACAACTTCAAGAAGTTTTAGTATATTATATATATATATATATATATGTGTGTGTGTGTGTGTGTGTGTGTGTGTGTGTGTGTGTGTGTGTGTGCATTATTTTTTTCTCTTCCGTTTGGCAGGTATTCTGTTTTTACTTTAATGTTTAAAAAATTATTCAGTATTTTTTTTTAAGCATTTCACCCCAAGCAAGGTAGGAAGCCACTAGCACGCAAGGGGTTACATAGGATTTGGAGCGAGCGAAGATAGGAGTGATAGAAGAAAGGATGAGGAGAAAGGATAGTGGATAGATCAATTTTTTACTGGAGATGTCGATTGACATTACATTTGAATAGTTGGAGATTATAACTCTCAGGGAAACTGAAATAATAAGGGATTTCCACAGGCGAGAGGTGCGAGATATGAAGCTATTGGAGTAGAAAAGATGGCTACATTTAAAAGTTTCAACAGTGAAAGGGTGATAGGATGACAGCCTCGTTGAAATTCATGAAGTTTGGTAACCAGGAAAGCAGTTCCTCGGAACAATTACCATGAAAGTATTTGTAAAAAAAAACAGAGAGAGGCGACGGCGCGTCTGTGAGAGAGCGACTGCAGACGAGATGCCAGATCAGGACCAATTATATTACATATCCGTCTCTGGATCTTATCAAGGACCTTGAGACAAACATAAGGGGCACCAGACCATATATGGCAATAATACTCCATGCAAGGGCGAATGGTTGATTTGTAGATTTGAAGGATCGATTCCGGGGAGAAAAATTTCCTGGCGCGGCACAGGGAACCAACTTTCCTTGCGGTGGACGAAGCAATTGACTCAAAGTTTTGTTCCATCTCAGGTCAGCAGTCAACGTGAGACCGAGCAGCCGCAGGAGGTGCTCTCGAAAAATTGAGCGTCAACATTCTAATGGAGGGCAGGGAAGGATCTCTGTGGATATTAATAGAGAGCTGTTTTGTTTTTGATAATTAAAGGTAACCAGCCAATTCCCGCCCTAGTTCACAAAATGGATTGGAGGTCCTTTTCGAGATGAAACCAGCCTGGGTGTTTTTTTTAACAATAAGATATTAATACGTAAATATGTAATAGCTATATTTTAAAAAAATAAATTTTATATTATCTGATATTTGTTTACGTATTCATGGCTATTTTTTTAAAATTTTTATCAAAAACGATAGTCTTGTACACTGTTATGGATAATATTTTGCATTAATTACTAAAAACATAAAAATATGATTCATTAAACGGAAAAAAGATTCTGTTACATTCAAAAATTTTTGAATAATGCAAATATTCTAAATTTAACGTTTCATCTCTCTCATAGACCATCGCGATCTGTGAATTTATAATAAACAAGATTACTATAATATCTTTACTTTTTTAAAAATTTCAAAAAGCTATTTACCACATGAATTCCTCCCATTTACATACAATAAATGCTCAATATAATTTAAAATTAAAAAAATTTTATTTTTTAACATTTTTTTACAGATCGTGACTGCTTGCTTAGGAGATGGGATTAAATATAATCCTTTAATGTTTCTAAAGAATTATTCAATATTATTGATATTTAGGTAATTTTATAACCATAAGACAAATAAAATATATTATGGAAAAAGTAATTTTCGACAATATAAAAATTTAAAAAGAAATTTTATGTTTATATTTTTAACATTTATTAAAAACGACATTCTTTTAAACACGTAGTTATGGATGACATTATAAAACAATTAATGTTTTATATTTTTTTAATTAATAACTATTCGTGGTCAGTATTTTTTAATACTGTCTTAACTGATTATGTTATAATTTTGAATAATGCAATAATAAAAATGTAAATTTCATCTCTTTTTAGATTCCGTGATCTATTTATAGCATTTTTAAACTATTTAGATTTGGCAAAGACAATAAAATAAAAAAAATATGAATTATTCACGATTTTATTTTCTAATAATTAATAAATTTTAAATTATACATTAATTACTATTTTTAATTAAAAATATTTGTGCTCAGTTGTAGACATTAATAGCTATCTGCTGACTTTAAATTTTTTTTATGCTAATAATAAAATTTTTTTTTTATTTTCTCTCATATGATATTTAAAAACCAAAAAAAAGATTTTTCCTACATTACCACAATATCTTATTTCGTTTCAAACAAAAATGTTCTAATTCTCGGATTGGTCTTTTGAAAACCACAGACTTCAATCCACTTAATTTACTTTTTATAAAATTCAAACAATTTTATTTTGAACATTTTTTTTCCAGATCGTGACATTATATTTGAATGGGATTAAATATTCCAATAATATATATATTAAACGATTATAATATTTGAATTGTTTTTAAACAAATAAGTATTATTAATACCAAAAATAGCTATAAAAGGAAAAATGAATTTTCGACAATGTGATTTTTAATTTACAAGTTTACGTATTTATGCTTTTTTTTTTAAACTTTTATCAAAACTACATTTTGTAATGTAGTTATGGATAATATTATCATTTAAATTATTCATTTTTTTAATGAATAACTATTTGTGATCAGTTGTTAACAAAATAGCTATCTGCTGGTGAGTTAAAATTTTGAAATAATGCAATACTAAAAAAATGCAAATTTCATCTCTCTGATAGATGTCGTGATCTGATTTTATACGGACAAATGGTAAGTTTATTTATTTAAAGATGGATTCTGGCAAGAATTTTTTTTTATTAGCCACACAAGTGCTTCCAATTTTCATTTCAAGTAGTAAAAATTACAAACTTTGCTTATAGACAATTAAAATCACAAAAAAAACTAATTTGGATTACAGCAGTTGGAAAATTACCTTGACTTTTGTTCTACGCTAATCATTCTTTAAATATCATATATATTTAATTTAATATAATCAGATATATTTGTCACAAAAAAAATATTGTAAGAATGTTAAGCTCATTCTATCTTTTTTATGCCTGTCTATTGTACATAATTTTCTAAAGAACGCGAAAAAAAAAAGCTGTTTGGATTACAGAATTTCCTCCGTTATATATATTCACATTGTGATATATTCCTTTAATGGTCTGTCAAGTTAATCAAATAAATAATTTAATTTAATACGTAAATTAAAAATGTCATTATTTGTTAATAATGTTGTTCATCATGACGGTCGTCTTCGAGTATAGAATCCAGAGGTTAGCAGTGAATATTTCAAAGACAGTAGGAAAGCGTTGTTCAGGTTAACAGTGGATATTTTGGTAAAAGTAGCAGAGCATAGTTCTTCCGTCTGTTCTGTTCGCCGAACAAGTTTCCTCTGGTCATTCCGGTAGGGTGAAATAAAAATGGCCGCCTTTATACACGACGGATACAATGTTCTACGGATTCTGATTGGTTAACCTTCTATTGGTCGACTATAAAGGAAATAAATCATTTTGACTCGCTCACTAGTTATATATATATCCCAGCGACATTGAGGCGGTACAGAAGGCGCTTGATCGGTACGATGACAGGGGCCAAGATAAACCGCGACAAGTCGTCCGGCTTGCGGTTAGGTGCCTGGAAGGGGGTCGATCTTCCGGGCCGCTTCGGTGGACGGACGGTCCTGTCCGCATTCTTGGAGTGTGGTTTGGGCCCGACCTCCAGCTGGAGAAGAATTGGTCTGAAGTACGTGCAAAGGTCGATTATGCCGGTCAGACTTGGAATCGACGGCGGTTGTCCGTGAAGGGCAGGGCGGAGGTGTGTGTTACATACATTTTCCCCTGATTCTTTATCGGTTGTCCGTACTTCCTCTCTGTAAAGACCGCAGGAAGGTGCTCGAGCGATCGCTATCCTCCATTTTATGGAGGGGACGCGTGAACAGGGTCGACAGACGAGTCTGCACCAAACGTCCGTGTCATGGGGGGCTGGGAATGCCGCACCTTATGAGTCACATCCGTGCCTCTAGGTTGGCTTTCCTACGCCGCGCATTGACTAGGGGAGATCCGATTCTGGAGGGGATTGTTAGGGACGCCTTCCCTAGCCTTACCATCAGTCCCCCCATCTCGAGGGCCGAGCGCCGTTGTAGGCTCCGGGATGAGTCGGATTTCATCCACGAGTGTCGGTTGGCCTTGAGGGCCATTCCCCGGTCCAGTGACCTTTCACGGCCTAGGAAGGTCTTCTATCGTGGTTTAGTGGAGGGTCGCGCGAAGGATAAACTACGTGATACGCTCGGCTTGTCGGAGGAGGAGTATCGCTCCTATTGGTCTTGGGCGCCAGCGGCGGATTACCTCAGTAACCCTGAGTTTTCGCTTACCTGGCGATTGGCTCGGAATCGGCTGCCTCTCAATGACAAGGCTTTCATATGGGGTTTGGCGGATTTGCCAGACTGTGAACGGTGTGGTCTTGGTTTAGAAGAAACGGCTGCGCACGCCTTCTACCATTGCCCCCGGGTCCGCCCCTTATGGGACCATGTCGGCGAGCTGACGGCTCGTCTCGCTCCCGAACAGCTAGTGTCCATGGATCGCGCATACGCGTGTGACAATGTGTCGCCCCCGTATTCCGGGGAGAAACGAATGGTGTTTCTGATGCTGATGGCCACGGCTCGAATGGTGATTTGGACGACGCGAATGGAGGAAGTCTTGCGGGGCAACCGTCTTTCTTATCAGCATCTAATCCAATTCTTTGAGCATCAGCTCAAGATGAAGATTAGATCTGATAGAAAACGATTGCATTCGACAGTCTTCAGCGAAAGGTGGGTAAAAGTAGCAAGCCTGGTTCGTGTGACCGGGGCTAGCCTTGATTTTCTTTTTTTTAAGTCAACCTATAGCACATCGGGGTGGCTTCCTGTGGAACCCTCCCCTTGGTTAGGTTAGACAAGCTTCAGTGTACCTAGTTAATGTGAGTAAGTGTTGTTCCTGGCCTGTATCCCGGCTGCTCTTTGGTTATGGTCCAAGTCGAGATTCCCAACCTCCCCAGTTTGTTTTGGTCCTCTTTTTTCTCTTGACTGGGTCAGTTTTATATTTTCCATTCCGGCATAATATTTTATCCTTTTTCCCCCCTTAGCGAGAGTGCTTCTTGATTCTGCCCTTTGGGCAGAATACAGCAACCTCTCTGTTTTGAGGGTTGGACGGTCCCTACTAACATATGTTATGTTTAGTTTGAATTTTGTGTTTATTTTTAGTTATTTTTGGGGTTCATCTCCTCCCCTTGCATTGTATCATTATTAGAATTTTATGTATAGCATTTTTGTATCATCAAATTTTTATGGATTGGGGCGCGTTTTTGGTAGGTCCCCCTTGTGAGAATCTGGTATTATGGTGCATGAAGGATTGAGTGGTGATGGACAAGTTCTTGTGGTGAATGGGTTAATTGTAACGTATGAATGGGTCGTGAATCAGATTAGCTAGGTATAAGATAGTTAGTGAAGACCAGCCTCTACCCCCCTCCCCTTTCGGCCTTGTGCCACAATTATGTATTTTTTAAATATAATAAATATCCTAGTTATATTATATCCGTGCCTGGAGGGTCTTGGGAAGATGAATCTGCTTTCGTGTCGTCCGCGACATTGAGGCGGTCCAGTTGATCGGTACGAGAAGGTGACGGGGCCAAGATAAACCGCGACAAGTCGTCCGGCTTGCGGTTAGGTGCCTGGAAGGGGTCGATCTTCCGGGCCGCTTCGGTTGGACGGACGGTCCTGTCCGCATTCTTGGAGTGTGGTTTGGGCCTGACCTCCAGCTGGAGAAGAATTGGTCTGAAGTACGTGCAAAGGTCGATTCTGCCGGTCAGACTTGGAATCGACGGCGGTTGTCCGTGAAGGGCAGGGCGGAGGTGTGTGTTACATACATTTTCCCCTGATTCTTTATCGGTTGTCCGTACTTCCTCTCTGTAAAGACCGCAGGAAGGTGCTCGAGCGATCGCTATCCTCCATTTTATGGAGGGGACGCGTGAACAGGGTCGACAGACGAGTCTGCACCAAACGTCCGTGTCATGGGGGCTGGGAATGCCGCACCTTCTGAGTCACATCCGTGCCTCTAGGTTGGCTTTCCTTTTAATCGCATTGACTAGGGGAGATCCGATTCTGGAGGGGATTGTTAGGGACGCCTTCCCTAGCCTTACTATCAGTCCCCCATCTCGAGGGCCGAGCGCCGTTGTAGGCTCCGGGATGAGTCGGATTTCATCCACGAGTGTCGGTTGGCCTTGAAGGCCATTCCCCGGTCCAGTGACCTTTCACGGCCTAGGAAGGTCTTCTATCGTGGTTTAGTGGAGGGTCGCGCGAAGGATAAACTACGTGATACGCTCGGCTTGTCGGAGGAGGAGTATCGCTCCTATTGGTCTTGGGCGCCAGCGGCGGATTACCTCAGTAACCCTGAGTTTTCGCTTACCTGGCGATTGGCTCGGAATCGGCTGCCTCTCAATGACAAGGCTTTCATATGGGGTTTGGCGGATTTGCCAGACTGTGAACGGTGTGGTCTTGGTTTAGAAGAAACGGCTGCGCACGCCTTCTACCATTGCCCCCGGTCCGCCCCTTATGGGACCATGTCGGCGAGCTGACGGCTCGTCTCGCTCCCGAACAGCTAGTGTCCATGGATCGCGCATACGCGTGTGACAATGTGTCGCCCCCGTATTCCGGGGAGAAACGAATGGTGTTTCTGATGCTGATGGCCACGGCTCGAATGGTGATTTGGACGACGCGAATGGAGGAAGTCTTGCGGGGCAACCGTCTTTCTTATCAGCATCTAATCCAATTCTTTGAGCATCAGCTCAAGATGAAGATTAGATCTGATAGAAAACGATTGCATTCGACAGTCTTCAGCGAAAGGTGGGTAAAAGTAGCAAGCCTGGTTCGTGTGACCGGGGCTAGCCTTGATTTTCTTTTTAAGTCAACCTATAGCACATCAGGGGTGGCTTCCTGTGGAACCCTCCCCTTGGTTAGGTTAGACAAGCTTCAGTGTACCTAGTTAATGTGAGTAAGTGTTGTTCCTGGCCTGTATCCCGGCTGCTCTTTGGTTATGGTCCAAGTCGAGATTCCCAACCTCCCCAGTTTGTTTTGGTCCCCTTTTTATCTCGACTGGGTCAGTTTTATATTTTCCCATTCCGGCATAATATTTTATCCTTTTTTCCACTCCCTTAGCGAGAGCGCTTCTTGATTCTGCCCTTTGGGCAGAATACAGCAACCTCTCTGTTTTGAGGGTTGGACGGTCCCTACTAACATATGTTATGTTTAGTTTGTATTTTGTGTTTATTTTTTAGTTATTATTGGGTTCATCTCCTCCCCTCTTGCATTGTATCATTATTAGAATTTTATGTATAGAATTTTTGTATCATCAAATTTTTTATGGTTTGGGGCGCGTTTTGGTAGGTCCCCTTGTGAGAATCTGGTATTATGGTGCATGAAGGATTGAGTGGTGATGGACAAGTTCTTGTGGTGAATGGGTTAATTGTAACGTATGAATGGGTCGTGAATCAGATTAGCTAGGTATAAGATAGTTAGTGAAGACCAGCCTCTACCCCCCCCCTTTCGGCCTTGTGCCACAATTTGTAATTTTTACCAATAAATAATTTATGTATTTTTAGGGTCTCGAATTTCCGCGTATCCTAGTGTCGTCCCGCAGCGACATTGAGGCGGTACAGATTGATCGGTACGAGAAGGTGACAGGGGCCAAGATAAACCGCGACAAGTCGTCCGGCTTGCGGTTAGGTGCCTGGAAGGGGTCGATCTTCCGGGCCGCTTCGGTTGGACGGACGGTCCTGTCCGCATTCTTGGAGTGTGGTTTGGGCCTGACCTCCAGCTGGAGAAGAATTGGTCTGAAGTACGTGCAAAGGTCGATTCTGCCGGTCAGACTTGGAATCGACGGCGGTTGTCCGTGAAGGGCAGGGCGGAGGTGTGTGTTACATACATTTTCCCCTGATTCTTTATCGGTTGTCCGTACTTCCTCTCTGTAAAGACCGCAGGAAGGTGCTCGAGCGATCGCTATCCTCCATTTTATGGAGGGGACGCGTGAACAGGGTCGACAGACGAGTCTGCACCAAACGTCCGTGTCATGGGGGGGGTCTGGGAATGCCGCACCTTCTGAGTCACATCCGTGCCTCTAGGTTGGCTTTCCTACGCCGCGCATTGACTAGGGGAGATCCGATTCTGGAGGGGATTGTTAGGGACGCCTTCCCTAGCCTTACCATCAGTCCCCCATCTCGAGGGCCGAGCGCCGTTGTAGGCCCCGGGATGAGTCGGATTTCATCCACGAGTGTCGGTTGGCCTTGAAGGCCATTCCCCGGTCCAGTGACCTTTCACGGCCTAGGAAGGTCTTCTATCGTGGTTTAGTGGAGGGTCGCGCGAAGGATAAACTACGTGATACGCTCGGCTTGTCGGAGGAGGAGTATCGCGCTCTATTGGTCTTGGGCGCCAGCGGCGGATTACCTCAGTAACCCTGAGTTTTCGCTTACCTGGCGATTGGCTCGGAATCGGCTGCCTCTCAATGACAAGGCTTTCATATGGGGTTTGGCGGATTTGCCAGACTGTGAACGGTGTGGTCTTGGTTTAGAAGAAACGGCTGCGCACGCCTTCTACCATTGCCCCCAGGGTCCGCCCCTTATGGGACCATGTCGGCGAGCTGACGGCTCGTCTCGCTCCCCGAACAGCTAGTGTCCATGGATCGCGCATACGCGTGTGACAATGTGTCGCCCCGTATTCCGGGGAGAAACGAATGGTGTTTCTGATGCTGATGGCCACGGCTCGAATGGTGATTTGGACGACGCGAATGGAGGAAGTCTTGCGGGGCAACCGTCTTTCTTATCAGCATCTAATCCAATTCTTTGAGCATCAGCTCAAGATGAAGATTAGATCTGATAGAAAACGATTGCATTCGACAGTCTTCAGCGAAAAGGTGGGTAAAAGTAGCAAGCCTGGTTCGTGTGACCGGGGCTAGCCTTGATTTTCTTTTTTTAAGTCAACCTATAGCACATCGGGGTGGCTTCCTGTGGAACCCTCCCTTGGTTAGGTTAGACAAGCTTCAGTGTACCTAGTTAATGTGAGTAAGTGTTGTTCCTGGCCTGTATCCCGGCTGCTCTTTGGTTATGGTCCAAGTCGAGATTCCCAACCTCCCCAGTTTGTTTTGGTCCCCTTTTTTTCTCGACTGGGTCAGTTTTATATTTTCCATTCCGGCATAATATTTTATCCTTTTTCCCACTCCCTTAGCGAGAGCGCTTCTTGATTTTGTCCTTTGGGCAGAATACAGCGGCCTCTCTGTTTTGAGGGTTGGACGGTCCCTACTAACATATGTTATGTTTAGTTTGTATTTTGTGTTTATTTTTAGTTATTATTGGGTTCATCTCCTCCCCTCTCATTTTATCATTATTAGAATTTTATGTATAGAATATTTATGTATCATCAAATTTTTTTATGGATTGGGGCGCGTTTTGGTAGGTCCCCCCTTGAGAGAATCTGGTATTATGGTGCATGAAGGATTGAGTGGTGATGGACAAGTTCTTGTGGTGAATGGGTTAATTGTAACGTATGAATGGGTCGTGAATCTGATTAGCTAGGTATAAATAATATTTTGCCAAACTGTGAACTATTTGGAGGCCGGGCGTCCATTAATTCTTAGTTAAAAAGATGATTAGATGTCAACAGTCATTTAAAAATTGTATTAATACCTCATCTGGTGAGAAATTTTACGATATGAATCATAATTCTTTGATAAATGAAGATTACCCATTAAAACAGTTACTAATAACAAAGATTTCGACAAAAGTCTGAATAATGTAAATAGTGTATATAAACCTCATTTACAGAAATATACAATACTGAAGGATCGAAACCTCGGAAATTTTGGTCCTCTTTTTAATATTTTTTTTTTTTTTGGACAATGGTCAATAATGTAAAAATTTTGTGTAATTTTAGTTATATCTCCTCATCTCAAAAATATATACAGATACTGAACAGGAAATCTTTGTAATAAATTCTTGGTTTGAAGATGAATTAAAATGGTCCCTATAATTATAAATCAAGTGTACATTTCACCTCATCTTCAAATACAGAATACTAAATGTACTAGAAACTGAACAAAAACGTTCCCCTTTTTGGTAAATGTTTTTTTCTCATTTTCAATCATGATGAATAATTGTTTCTAATATAAATAATATATATATAATATTTATATATATCAATTTATTGAGGTACACTGTAATTGGCCTTTTTTAATACTGAAGGAGGAAACGTTGCCATATTAGATGCTCCAAAGATGGGAAAATAGTCTAAACCAAAATAAATAGTGTACAAAAAGGTTTTCATTTATCAAAATGTAAAAGATGCTTTCAAATGTCAAAACGTTGGATAAATATATATGTTTGAAAGATGAGGACAATAGTCCAGATAAAAATGTAAATAAAACATTGATAAAAACATCTCAATTTTATAGAACAATACTGAAAGAAGGAACGTTAAAAATATTTTGACAAAAATGAAATTCAAAATATGAAAATAATAATGTAAATATTGTACATTTTATCATATTTGCAGAACATAATTTAAGATATGAAAAAAAAAATGTATGTGATTGTGAATTGATATGGTTACAAAAATGAGGGACAATAGTCCGAATAATGTAAATAATGTAAATAATACCTCATCTCAAAAAATATACAACTCAAAAAGATACTGAAAGGTCAAGAAACGTTGTTTCTCATATGATGACAAAGATGGGGACAATTCAATAATATAAATAGTTTAATACCTTCTCTCAGTTACTGAAATTGCAACGTTGTATAAAAAATGACAAAAGATGATGATTCAGAATAATGTAAATAATAAATTCCCACCTCATCTCAGAAATTTCTCATTACTGAAAGGTCGAAACGTTGTGATAAATTGGTGACAAAAGATGAGGGACAATTTTAATAATATAAATTGTATAATACCTCATCTCAGAAATAAGATCAATGCTTAAGGTCAGAACAAATATGTAAATAAATAAAATGACAAAGATGAGGACAATTTGGTAAAGATGTTTCTTACCCATTTATACTGAAATTTATTGTGATAATTATTAGAAAAGAAAACAATGTCCGACAATATAAAATATAATGAACGTTTTTTACTATATAAATATCATAAAAAGATAAAAGATACTGAAATTGGTGGTCAGAAAATTTGAAAGGTCCGAAACGTAGGTTATGAAAAAATGAAACTACAATAGTCATTAATAATGTAAATAGTGTCATAATTGTAAATCTCAAAATATAGGAAGATACTGAAAGGTTTTGGAAAAATTGTGATAAATTGTTATTTGACAAAGATGATGAATATTTGAATGGTAACAATAGGTCGAATAAACTAAAATAAATGAATCATCTCAAAAATATAGACAGATGATGAAAGGTCGAAACGTTGTGCATCTGGTGACAAAGATGAGGACAATAGTCCGAATAATGTAAATGTGTACATAATACCTCATCTCAAAATATAACAGATACTGAACATAACGTTGTGAATTTATAAATATGGTGACGAAGATGAGGACAATAGTCCGAATAATATAAATAAAAAAAAAAAAACTCACCAAAATTATGTGCCTCAAATGATTCATTGTTTTCGGTTTTAATCAAATATTTTTTTAAATTTTATTGAAATCTTTGAAATAAAATTTGATTAGTTTAATCATCTAAACATAAAAATAATGTTCAGCTCCATTAGACATTATAAAATACTCTTTAAATTTCGTTCATTTTAAAAAAATAAAAATTCGGACAGAACTTATGGGATGACCTGATAGTATTCGCTATTTAAAAAAATTGAATTTTACCAATTTTATTTAATATCGATTTCCATATTTCCCCAAACTGTTTAGGTTTTCGACCGACACATTTTCCTGTCTTTGGGTGGGTATCTTACATTGTTTATTTGTCCTGTTTGTATTCTTAAATAATCTCTTTCTTTAAAAATTCAGTCAACGGGAGCTGGTAAAAAAAAAGGAGGTCGAAGGATGACGATGTTGATAAAGTTGCCGAAAAAAAAGTCCATGCAAAAAAAAAATAAATAAATAAACTAAAATTACTGGGCCATAGACATTAGGTTTCTCATTTCAGTTATTTTCTTGAAATATAATTTTTTCTTTTTGGCAAAAAATGATCTTTATATTTACAAAAAGTACAAAACGTCAACGAACGTGGTCCAGTTTTTCTCATTGGCAAATCTTTTTTATAGTTCCTGGCATTAATTTCAAAGGCCTTGGAGATTTCAAGGTTTTCGTTGAAACGCTTGCTTCTTGGGTCCTCATCAGAATGATTGAATTCTATTGAGATCAGAACTTTGCGATTACCAGTCCTTCAAAAATGAACATCATCCAAAAGAACGTTATTTTTTCCCCAAAATTCAAGAAACATTGTACATAAACATTGTTTATAAACGTGGTTTTGTATGAGAGAGTGTGTGAGTGAATAAGTGAGAATGAAACAAAATAACTTTTACAGAAATGTTATTTTTATTATGATTTTAAGCGTACTATTCAGAAAAAAAAACCGGACGGTCCGCATGTGGCCCACAGGCTTCAGTTTGCCCATGGCTTTTTTTTATCTTTGAAGACCAGAAAACAAATTAGCGCATTTTAGTTAATGCTGAATGTTGACTGATCAAGCATCTTAATCATCGAGGTGCTGAAAAAGATGCATGCAATAATTTCACCTTTCATCAATTTTCTAAAGTTTAAAAGGAATTTTCTTTAGCAAAAAATTAATATTTATGATTAAAAAAATTACAAGGCGTCCAAGTTTAGAGTTAGCCATTACTATTGACGCCTTTGGCTGGAATAAATGCCTCTTTTCGGTGTGGCATTGAATGAAAGAAGGTCCATATTTTCTCATTGATAAATTCTTCCTATTCTTGTTGGCACTAATTTCAAAGTTCTTGGAGATTGCAAGGTTTTCGTTGAAACGCTTTTTTTTTTGTTCAGTCCTCACCAGAATAGTTCAATTATATTGGGATCAGGATTTTGCTAGTTTCTCCAAAATTTAATTTCTCCAAAATTAAAGAAACATTGTACTTAATCATTGTTTATGAACGGAGATGTATGAGAGAGTGTGTGA
>CAHIKZ030002315.1:207500-262500 GCA_903632075.3 Acanthosepion pharaonis | reverse complement strand
AGATCAATTCCAAGGAAACTGAACAGCCCGACAACAGCACAAGAGATTTGATTATAGTGGTGAAGGTTTTGTGCAGGACCATCCACACTTTTTGAAGGGCCGAATACATGCTTATTCTTAGCTATCCTTAAATTTTGTACTAGAAAAAAAAAACTTATTTAAATATATATGTGTGTACGTTCAACTTGAACTTTTCTAAATTTTTTCAATCTTATAACTAATTATTCACATTATTCGGACTATTGTCTTCATCTTCGTCGCATATTTATTTCGATCACTGGGGTAGACTGTTCTAGTTCCACGTTTAATGGATGCCAGTTATCAGTTACCCCTCTGAAAGTTCTCCACTGTCTTAACCGAGTATTGAACTCACACTCTTAGAGTTCTGTCACTGGATCTAACCACTGTGCCATGTGGCCTTGATAACATCTGGATATGAATTTCTGGGTATTATAAACCTAATGGAGAAGGGCGGAGCGTACAACGGCCGTTGTGATAAATATGGCGACAAAGATGAGGACAATAGTCCGAATAATGTAAATAATATACATTATAACTAATTATTCAAAATTATATTTTTCTGTCAGTGATTTTAAACAGTGAAAATGTATTTCTACAGACGTGGTCTTTCGGGAATCTTAATAAACGAAGTTTTCCTCCAAAACTTTGGGTTTAAACCCGCGTCCTCTTTCGAGGGAAAGCCTTCGTAAAACCTGGTGCGCTTTGGACAGCTCTATAATTAAGCTTTGGTCATTTCTCCTAGTTAAGAAATATAAATCTCTTGTTCGGATCTCTCGAAGCTATTAATTACTGTCTTCATTTTGGTGTGTAGGATGTAAACAATGTAATTTTGAAAGAGCTAATGGATTTTGTTTATATCCTGAAATTATATCTTATTATTTAAACGTTATATTTATTGGAGGTGTGTATTCGATATTAAACAGACGAGCGACTCGGCAGATTTTGAACTTATCAAAAACGGAGAGAAAGAGAGAGGGGGGAAGGAGTGGAGAGAGCAAACGTGGTTGTTGAACGGGACACTTTTGACTGTTTCATGCCTTAAGCGATATTTTTGCTATGTTTTCTTAATCTTTTAATAATTTTTCATCTACAGATCACGGGAAGATTATTGGAAACGAAACACGAAGGAAAAACGCCCATTTGTTCTAATCAATCTACCTCAGTCTGTTCATTATCTCTCTCTCTCTCTCTCTCTCTCTCTATATATATATATATATATATATATATATATTTAGATATATATATATATGTGTGTGTGTGTGTGTGTATGTGTGTGTAGAGAGTGAGAAAGAAAAGTAAACACACTGAGAAGAAATTAGACCACATTAGGCACTAATAATCTGTTTCAATATCTATCTATATATATATATATATATATATATATATATATATATATATATATATATATATATTTTTCTCTATCTAAGCTGTTTCTATCTATCTATCTATCTATCTATCTATCTTGCCTGTCTATTTATCTATTTAAGGCTATTTCTTTCTTTTATCTATCTATCTATCTATCTATCTATCTATCTATCTATCTATCTTTCTATCTATATCTATCTATCTATGTCTATCTTTTAAAGGCTATTTCTATCTATCTATCTATCTATCTATCTATCTATCTATCTATCTATCTATTTTCCTGTATATATATATATATATATATATATATATATATATATATATATATCAGTCCTCTTCCTATTATCCATATACTTATCAATCTAATTCTCAGTCCGTTCGTTTTCATGTATCTCATTTCTCATTTCGGTTGATGTAATTCTATACACATGTAGAGACATCCCCATACTCTGGAGATAACAGACACGTGCCCGTGTGTGTGTGTGTGTGTGTGTGTGTGTGTGTGTGTGTGTGTGTGTGTGTGTGTGTGTGTGTGTGTGTTGTCTATTTGCTTTCTCATTCCCATGAGTGAGAGAGATAGATGCAAGAACAGAGTGAGAGAGACTGGGAACCAAAAATAGAGAAAGTACCTTGGAAAAAAAAATAGAGACTGAAAGAGAGACTAAATGAGAGAAACAGGGAAATGCAGAGAGAGAGAGAGGGGGGGAGAGATCGAGAGAAACATACAGATTTATAGAGAAATAAAAAGAGAGAGAGAAAGAAATACACAAAGAGAGAGAGAGAGAGATGAATAGAGAGAGAGAGAGAGAGGAAGGAAGAAACCGGAAGTTTCTCCATCTTCAATATCATTAATATCAACGACTGTCTTCACTTCTGCCTTTCGCATTTCATCTTGCTGATTGTCGCCGGCCTCAGCAGGGACCACGCCAGCTGTCCTCCATACGATCGAACTGCATATATATTCCTTGAAAACGGTCGAGGAAACCCAATCACATTGATTGATGAGAGACGTTCTACGAGAATATAAGTCTGGGACATCGTCGGGTCGAATTGGTTTATGAACGATACGCATTTCTGTGACAGCCAAATTAAGTTATTTCACAAAGAACAAACACACTAAACCCAAAAACGCGTTTTACACGCCTACCAAAAAAAAAAAAAAAAAAAAAAAAATGCTCGCGCGCACAAACATACAAATATTTTGTCTTTTTATACAAATGTTTATACAATACATGACACAAGAGCCATTCGAAGTAGAGGATTACTGTGTGGCGTTCTATGAGTGTAAGAAAAATTCAAGAAGAGATGTTCGTCGGGTTATGTAGGAAAGACAAACATTAAACCTGAAGCTTTCAATATTGCAGTGATTGGTAGCCTAGTTTCATAAATCAGCAAATATTCGCCAAGGACAAGATCCAACATCCTCTGTATAGTGTAAGAAAAGGCATAAAATGTAGTTCAGGATGTTATGTAGGTAATTTTACGAGGGTCGGTTGGTTGTTTTGTTTTATGGCATATCAACCTCAGTGGGTCATTAAATACCAACAATTTTTTTAAAATAGATTCATAGCCATAGTTTGGTAAAAAAAAAGTGTGTATGTATACATATATATTTGAAGCATTTTTCAATTACTCATATTTTTTTAGTACAATCCAACTTCTTTTAGGAAATTTACAATCGTGGATTGTTTTCGCCACCAAAAAAAAAAAAATAAATAAAATAAAACAAGCATATACAGATCCATTTTTAAAACGTAAAACATTTTGCCTGATGATCGCAAAAGCGTGAAACCCAGGGTCACAAACTTATACCCATACAACTGGTACAGACTAAAAGTTTGGGGTCACCTTGTATTTCATTAAAAAACACCTTGAATTAGATATTTATATGTTATTTTACCGTATGCGACTAAATTTCAGTAACTATAGTGTATTTACTTTTATTTTGTCAAAAAAATGACGACAATAATAAAGTGTTTTCATACAAAAGCACCATATTTGTTTTCGTCAATAAAACCACCAACAAGACGAACTCAAATTTGAAATTTTGGGTAATAAAACCAGATAATCTGAAAAATTAAACTTACATTTTAACTTTTACTTACTTTTACTTTTACTTTTACAACATTATCAAGAATTGGTCATGAGTGTCTATGTGTATATAAATATATTAAGGTTCAATAAGTAATCAGCTGCACAAGAATTTTTTTCCGTCTTTCTGCGTATGTGTAAGGATAGCGTTTTATCACCTTAATATTAGTGATATTAATAACAGTAACAATAATAATGATTCAGTTAGTAAAATAAACAGAGATGTTGCATGAGTGTTCCTGTGTATGCTTGTATATATATATATATATATGTGTGTGTGTGTGTGTGTGTGTGTGTGTGTGTGTGGATAGTCTTTGATAAATGTTACTTGTTAGATATTGTTCAGACGTAATTTGTATTTTTGAATAAATATATTTTATTTATCTGTCTATATTTCTGAGATGAGGTATTATGTACATTATGTACTGTTCCATGTGACCTCAAGGACACATGCCACAGTGGATAAAGGCGTTGGATAGATCCAGTGACAGGACCCAAAGAGTATGAGTTCAATACCCGGCTAAGGCAGTGGAGAACTTTCCGAGGGAAAATTAACAGGAGATAACTGATAACTGATATCCATTAGACATGGCACCAGGAACTAGAACAGTCTACCCCAGTGAGCGAAATAAAGGGTTCAGTTCGACATTCCAACCACCTGAAGAAGGCCGGAGCGTACAACGCTTAAAGTTAATGCCCTAGTTTGACGCTGGACTTTGGTGGACTTGTTTGTTTCCGATGAGTCTAAAAGAAGCAGAGTCTCGTCTGAGGGGGTAGACAGCTATCCGACCCTTTGAATACGAGGTATACGTATAATTTTTGTCCGAGCACGTAGGCTCGGAACGCCTTACGTAAAAAAAAAAAAACGGCCTTGTGCCACATCTCGTCTTGTGGGAAGGTCTCGTGTAAATACCGTAAATTGGCACTGGTGAGTAGTTTTTTTTTGTTTGTTTGGGGGAGTTGTCTTTTGTTCAGTTATTTTATGTGCTTCGAGTTCTTTTTTTTTCAATCTAGGGTCTTGTCTCAATACCCGGATGTTCTTGTAAATAATGGCTGCTTCTGTGTTTCTAGGGCTGTGTATAGGAGGGAATATTTGAAGTACCTGGATTTTGGTTTTTAGTATTTTTCGCGATTATTGAATATTTATTCTTTTGGTATGTTCTGTTCCGTTATCTATTAATAGGCAAAGATTCTGTCTTTCTAGTAGAATTTCTTTCGATTATTGGAGTCGTTTATTCTGGGTTTTATAATTTAAGACAATGGTGCAAATTCTCATTAGATTAAATATTCGTCTTCGAGCGTTTTGCATGGTTCCAAAGGTGAAAAGTAGGTATCATTCAGGATCTGTTGCTTTGTGGCGGATGTTAATTTCAATGTTTGTCAATTTCATGTCAATTTCATGATTAGTATGTCCAGGAAGGAATAATGGATTGCGGCTCGGATTGAGGAATCGGAGAGCCGAGTTCGAATTCCAGTCGAATCCATTACATTCACTTACGTGCTAATACCCTTGGAAAAGGTGCGAATCCGCTTCTTCTTCCGCCAGCAATGGTCAAATAGCAGGACAGACCACTGGAAGACCGGACGCCGATCCGTCAAACTAGGGCGTAAAAGTTAAATCAATTTGGAATCTGTCAGTTTATATATATATATATATATATATATATATATATATATATATATATATATATATATATATATAATAATTTTATGAATCTCACATACATTGATATCTGCTCATGGCGTATCAAATATAAAACAAATGACGTCACACATTATGAAATGGACAAAATAATTGTAATTATTCCATTTCATAATATTTAAACCACATTTAAATTATGAGCATTTAATTTTACGTAGTAAATATAGAAGATTGTAATTTAAAGACAGTAAATTCCACCTTGCTAAACGAACGCTCCTCTGTGGCCAAATCGGCAAAGGCACGCCAAGCTAAATGACGGTTCCGTATAGGATATATGTTCGAATTCTGTCGGAGGACGAATATTTTCTCTAAAGTTTCTCGGACATTAAGGCCGGTAAATGTTGTTTAATACTGTTCATTATAAACAGAGCATTTACTTAAATATTTGTATGTATAAAAATGTATAAACTTAAAATGTTAAAAATCTATACTCGACTCTCCCGTCGAATTCGACGTATGAGGTCAAAGATGAATTTTCAGGAAACCGACATCCCGACACCAAAACATGAGATTTGATTATAGTGGTTGAAGTTTTTGCATTTTTTTTTCCACAAATTTGAAGGGCCGAATACATGACCTGGTGCACTAAATGCCACAAGGTCCCCAAAACGAACTTCCGCAGGTTTTGAATTCAAGTTGTCCTTCTCCTAGAAGATATATCCATAACTATAGAACCCAGTCTGTCCTGCTATTTTACCCATAGCTGGATGGATTATATATATATATATATATATATATATTTATTATCGTAAAAAGGGAGAACACTAAGATATGTAATTTTTTTCTTCTTGATATTTTTATTTTACAAAAGTTCTCAATAATGTAATTACAGAACATAAATATTATAAATTAACTGATTTAAAAATATGGTTTCATCGTATACACAAAATTACCATGTTTCAAAAACTGAAAAAAAGGTTCAAATTCAATTATATTAAATTAAAAGCATTAGTTCTGTTTCATTTTCAAGCGAATTTTGGAATAACTTATTTTAAAATTTACTGAGATTTAAAGCTTACATTCATAATAAAGAACAGTTTCCAAGGAAGTTAACAAAAAGTCATTTAGTCAGGGGCTATATAACATCTTTTATATATTATTCATATATTTTTTTAATTAACTATTATTACAATATATATATATATAGCATATACAACCGGAGATAGAAATAAAATGTACTGAATAAAAAAAAATCTGCCTCGTCAATTTGTTTGTTAAATAAAATACATGATCGTATCATATGAATAATTTTATAATAATACTGAAATATATGATATATTAAAAAAATACATTTGAGGATTTTCTAAGTTGTATTTCTCCCCGACCAGCTATTTCAAATAGCACAAGCATATATCATATTCTATAATTCTTCGATATGTATTATATCTATATCAAAAATTATTTAACCTAAGAATATCACAAGAAAAAATCATTGAAATCATCAGTCATATTTGGATAAATGACATGATCTCCCAGACAATTATCATAAAGAAAAAGATCTAATCTAAAAGGTCTTGACTATATTCTTATTTAATATCGGCAATTATAGTTTGGTTTGTTTTGTACATTTTTTCATCATCATCAAATTCTTATTTATTTTAATGCCGACAAGATTTTTATTGTTGGTAATTAATTTTTTCTTCAAAAAATTATGTCCTATAGTAATAAACTTTTTTAAAAATTTATTCCTAATGATTTTTGCCTTCTTTTTTTTATTTTTTATAGCGTTTTCAAAAAATATTTAAAAAATTTTTAGCTGAAACTTAAAATATGGGGCCATCCAAGAACTTATACATGTATAAAAGCCCTGGGAACTTTTTTTGTCGAAAAAATAAACAGTCCATGAAATATTTATAATCACCTTCCAATCAATATAACATGGTTTTAAACTGTTCTTTTGACATTCCCAAATTTATCTGAGGCTGTTAATTATGGTCTGGGAATCACCGTTTTCTTCAAATTTTTTAACATCTTTGTTCAACTAAATAACATTCAATTTGTCTAACAAATATTTATTGAAAAATCAATCCATAATTTAAATTTCTCTTAAGATTTTCAAATTTAACTTCTTTTCATTTTCCCAATTTAATACCTACATACATACATACATATACAATATTTATATTTATATATATATATATATATATATATATATATATATATATATATATATATCCTATATACATAAATATATATAAATGATATATATATTCTTTGAAAATATATTTTTCAATATTGTGTGATTACCTGTTTATATATATATATATATATATATATATATATATATATATATATATATATATATATATATATCCTAATTCCCCACTAATATATTTACGAAAATCAAGCCAAAATACGAAAGGAAAAAAAAACTACTTTAACAACACAATTATTTATTTATATCTAAAATATTTCATTTTAACAGTTGAAAAATAGATACAACTTTTTCAAATTCATGGATTTACCACATTACTAAATTCAAACAAAAAATTTTACTCGAATTATTAGTAACATAATATTAATAATAATAATAATAATAATAATAATAATAATGAAATTTGCTCCAAAAATTTAGATTTAGTCATTAAATAACCCACAGAGGTGTTAATATGCCACTAAACAAAATCAGTCAATCACTCAAACAACCAACATGAAAAAACTCATACCTAATTTTTAACATAAATATTTAACTTTTTTTTATTTTGTATTATGTATTTTTTTTAATCCAAAATAATACAAACATCATCTGAAAATAAAAATAGTCAATCATAGTACTGCTATGACTTTTCTCTTTCTGTTCACCCCGTCAACTACTTGGATTTCCTTAATTTCAAAGAAGTCTTTTTTTAATGAAATTCAAGTTGTATTTATTTGATATAAATAAAAAACAAACCTGACATTTCAATTATTATTAGTAGCAATTTATAATAATAATAATATGATAATAATAATGATAAATTATTAAGAATTATATTAAAATTTTATGAGAAGTATATTTAAAAAAAAAAGATGTGAACTATTCAGGAAAAAATGGGTTAAAATATAATAAATTTAAAGGACGACACTTTTTTATTTTTAATAATCCCCTAAGTGAAAATACATCTAATAAAATGGAAAATATATTTTTATATATATATATATATATATATATATATATATATATATATATATATATGAAAATATACAGAAAATAGGAAAAGAACTCGTTAGGTAAATAATCCAAAGTTCTTTAGTATTTTTGTTATTATTTTTTAAAAATAGTGCTCGATACAAAAGTAGAGCATAAATATAATTATTTATTTAAAAATATGATTCCAACATGCTACATAAGAGGTCTCATGTTTCAAAACAAGAGCCTAAAAACTTCAATATAATTATTTGAATTAAATTGAATTAAAGTAAAATAAACTGTTCCATCTTCAAGCGAAATTTTTTTTTGGAATAACTTATTTCTGAAATTTTATGCATTTTAATAGCATATTCATTATTGAAATCAAAATTTCCATGGTAACAGCTAATGCGATTGTTTAAAAATTCTAAGGTTATTGGGTGTTAATAATTTGTATCAGTATAGAGTTACATTCATAGATGTCAAGTTAGTAAGTTATGGTATTCTAAATTATTTACGGAAGATGTTTTCGCCTAGTCTGGTTTTCTTTTTATTTATTTTATTTTTTTCTTTTTATTTTTTATTTTCCATATCAAATATGAAATGGATTTTTTTTCATATAAAAATTTTTAAAATTGTTTTTTGATATACTTTTTAAAAATATATTTTTTTTATTTAAACTATTTATTAAATTTTATGATATTAAATTTCAATTGTATTCATTAAATCATGATTTTTTCAACCATTTTTTATTAATTAGAATTTCATTTTTCAAACCTTATTCTAAAAATAATAAAAAATTCGTCTTTTATCAATATGTTTTATTTTAAATAACAATTTTATTAACTGCATTCGATTAATCATGTTTGAAATATTTATGGCCAGCTGAAACATTTTCAAAAAAAAATATTATGATTTCAACCTTTCTAGTTGTCTTGGTCCGTAAAACACACAGACCATTCTATTTTTATTATTTACAACCAATCAGATTTTTTCTTAATAGTTAAATATGTGTATTTTTATACACATGAAAATAAACCCATTCTTTGGTTTTAGTTATTTTCTTTACATGTATTAAAAAAAAAAAATCTTTCATGATAGTATTTTTAAAATACTCCTTCAACTCCACAAAATTTGAACTGTTATGAAAGATTGTATTTCTAACACTTGAAATGTTTTTATTATTTCCTCTTGTTTTAAATAAAATAATTTTTCATCTTTTCAAATTTCTTTTTTCAATTTATCCATGTTTCTCTTTTTTTCAGGATGGTGTCAATAGATTTTTTTTTATACATTTTTTGACAGAATCAAAAAAAAAAAAAAAAAAAAAATGTTTAAATTGCCATTATGGAAATTATTAAAATATTTTTATCTCTTAAATTTATTTCAATCTCTATATATAAACACACCTTTCAAGTTTATCTAAAAAGTAATTTCTATCTTTTCTTATCTTTATCTAACAAATAAGAATTTGGATTTCTAGATTCTCTTTTTGGTTGAACCCTGAAATCAATAACCCATCTATTTTCTTTTTTAAAAGCAAAAATCTGGAAAACAAATGATGTCCCTATGGAAATTACAAAAGAAATGATTACTATCCATTTATAAAATTATTTTTTTTTTAATCACCTTCTTTCATTCATGCACTGTTAAAGAAATACTATCTTCTTGAAATCTTGAGCTAATATGTTCTGTAAATAATAATGAACAAATTAAAATGAAATAAAAATAAATACATAAAGCCTTTTTTTTTCTCTATATTGACTCGTCGGCCATTATAGTAGGCAAAAAAATATCAACCAGACCAAGGTAATCCATCGGAAAATTTAAATAACTAAATGATAAAGAGCGTTTCGCAGTTCTAGATAAAAAAATTAAATAAATAATTATACTATGATCTGTCAGCTTTTTAAAGTCTCCATATATATATATATATATCTATATATATATATATTATATATCTTGAGATTTAGAAATAATTATCTAAAAGAAATTTTCCTTTGATGATCTCAAAATTTTCTTTCTTTTTGATTTCTAAATAAAGAAATTTTCAAATTTTAAATTAAATCTTTTGTTAATATAATAATAAATATTTTTTATAATAAGATTTATGTGTTTACACTTTATATTGTCTTGTATATTATATTCTGATAAATATATTTTTCATTGTTCTATTTTAAACCTGGTTTTAAATTTTTCTGGTTGAAAGTAACATTTCGGTTTAACCGAAATGTTTTAGGTAAATTATATTTCATATTAAAATAGCGACATTTTTCAATTCCATTTTTAAACGATTTGTTTGTCTAACCTTGGTCTAAATGGGAACTCAAATTCTTGTAATTTTGGTCTTTAGTGCTATCATGTTAAATGATTCACAGTTGTTATTCTTTCAAAAATCTTTGAAAAAATTTAGAAAAATCCGTTCTATTTTTGATTTTTTCCAAATTTTTATAATTTAATATTTATTAGAATGAAAATAATTTTAAATTCTAATGTTAAAAATTTCAGCATTAAATCAAAGAAAGACAATTTGGATAGTAGAGTCTAATTGATCTCTATTTATAAAAATTTGTTTGTGTGTGTGTGTGTGTGTTTAAATGTGTGTGTATGTGTGTGGATCATAATTTTTGCATGGCATAATTTTTTATTCACCAAACTTACATGCACAAATCCAAGTTAGCAGGAAGGTTTTCTTCTTCGTTCAATCCATGTTTAACTGATAAATAATCGATTTTTTCATGTCTTCGTGGCGAGTTTCATGTATTTGCCATTTGTACTTTCTGAGAAAACTGGCAACCGACAATCCATTAGGAAAGTTCTATTTTCATTTTTGAGAGCCAACAGCTGACTCACAAATGCCATTTGGGCAAAAAAAAATTTTTGGGAAAACCTTAAATCTGTACTCAAACCATAATTGGGTCATTTTTACTTAAAACTCAATGTTGATTCTGATTCCGTCAAAATTTTCAATAAAAAGGTTTGTTTTTACATTCGACATTCATTCGGTTTTTCAGTTACCGTCCTTTTTTAACGATGATCGCATTGTTCATTTTATTTAGTTTCTTTTTTCAAAGATTTAATGTTCTTTAGTATTTTTTTTACCAAAAAAAAGAATCTCTCTAGGCAGGAAATTCTTTCATTCAATATCAACTCTTTCAACCTTTTCTGGGCAAGGATCATTTAAAATGTTTACAATGCATTTATAGTTAAATGTGCATGGATCCATTTTTTGAATTTAAAGAGGCAATTTTTCTTATTATCTAGTTTAAGTATTTATTTTTTCAAATAGAAACAAAACAATTAATCAATTTTATTCTTTAAAATCAGTTTTTTTTAGGAACTCAGAAAAAAAAAGAAGTGATGCTCCATGTGTGGCCAGCTAACAAAAAAGAATTTGGTGTTAACTATTTTGGTTTAATTTTAATTTCGAGTTAAATTTATTTTTTACAAAGTTGCATCTTTGTCATCAAATTGTTTTTTTCTTTGAGAAAAATTTTAATAAATAAATTGTATTTTTTAAAAGTAAGGTTCTCTTTCTTAGTTTGTTTGAATGTCCCACCACCAAAAGCATAAAAAAAAATGTTTTATTTTTTTTTGAGGGGGGGACCAGTTAAATTCTCCCATTTCTTTTTTTGTTTTGAGGAGGACCTTTTTGTGACAATATTTTGGTTTTTTTTCAGACAAATCTTTTTTTTAAAGCACAAAGACAAAGTTATTTTGGGAAGTGCAAAAATACACTTGTTCCTTTTATTTTCATTTTTTTTGTTCATCCCAACAACCTGGGATATAACATTTGGTTTAAGGATCTTTGATTTTGTTCATTTCTATACAGTTTCAACTAGATAGTCAATTCTAAAATTCAAGCTTAAATTTTTTATTTTTATATTACACCAGTTTCAAAATTTTGTCATTTAATTTCAAATGGGATAGAACATTTTCCACGTTTTAAATTTAAATTTAAAATTATTTTTATTTTGTTAATAATAATTTTAAAATAAAAATGGTTTGTTTAGTTTGTAATTAGACTTTATCATTGTTAATAATGATCAACCTCAATTGGAATTAATGATCACATTTTTATATTTGTGGAGAATGAAAGGAAATGGTATTTGCAAATTTAATTTTACATTTGAAATTTCTTTTTTTTAAATAATTGAACCGGATGTGAGTTCCATGTATATATAAAAGTTATTTTCTTTATTTCTATAGTTTCAAATTGCTGGTTTTAACCATAAGCTTCTTTAGCTTTTCTATATGGATAATCCAGCTTCTTGGTTTCTGAGATTGCTTATTTTAAAAATGTTTTGACATTCTTTCACTCCCTTTGAATGGTGTTCATATTTAAATTTAAAAATGTGATGTCCAGGATAAGAGCAATTTACCGGGCTTGGATTAAAGATGCATTAAAATGGCAAGCAAATGGAACCAATATAAAAAAAAAAATGTCATTGTAACATTCACAGCAACTGAGAGGGGGGACATTTGGTCGAACACTGTTTCATAAGCTTTTTTTTCCTGACGTTAATTTATAAAAAGGCATCTGGAACAATTCTGGATGTCCATTTAGTCAGAAACATACCCTGGTAAATAGGTTATTTATATATGCATTGAGATCATTTTAAAACATTAAATCTAGAAAAAAAAAAGAAATTCAAATATATGTTGACAAATAAGAAAAGAAGGATGATAAAAAACAAAAAACAAATGTCATTTAAAAGAAAAGTTAGATAAAAAGAAAAACAAAAAGAAATGGCAAATGCAAAAGATACGTAAAGAAAAAATGCAGGAAATCTCTCTCTCCCTTTTTATAAGACAAAAAACAAAAAGTCTGACATTTTCTTTCAGAGACAACTCAAAAAAAGAAGAAATTTTAAAAACAAAAAGACAAATTTAAAAAAAAAAGGAATCCGTTATCATGTAAAAGAAAAAAAAAGAAAAAAAGAAATTTCTTTTTTCAAGTTGCCTTCCTTTTTTTTTTTCTGTGTGCATTCATTAAATAAATTCTGTCTCCATATGTAAACTTTTTTTAATTTAGCAAAATTTACGATTAAAAAATACATGATAAGAACCTAGAGACTCATTTCTCTGACCCCATTCCATTATGGATCAATGGAAGAACGTACTAGGTTGTAAACCTCAATATGGCCAAAATCAAACTAGTAACGTTCCACCACCATTGAGCAGACCCCAACTTTCCCCAATCACGATGGATGGGTTTCTTCTCAAAGATGCTTCTTGCCTTTGTACATATATTGGGGTTCAAGTTCTCTTAGGCCTCAATTGGAACTCATATATCCGATCCATTGCCAAAGATTCTGGGTAAATGGTCGGTCCTTTGAACCTCTCCAGTAAGTTTTCCCCCCCTTCTTTCTGTTCCATCTTTCCAAGAACCAGATCAGAAATAAAATGAAGTATAGGTGCATTGTGGGCTGAAGCTGCCTAAGTCCTCACTTGCCTGATTTGATAGATTTTGAAAGCATCTACACGGCCTTGTGGGTGATTAATTATTTCCCGTCTATAACCTTTTATTCTTATAACGTATTATTAATTATTTAATTATTCAGAAGATTTTCCTCATCTTTGTTCGCCATATTTATTACAACTTTTCGGCTGTTCTACGCTCCGGCCTTCTTCAGGTGATTGAAAAAAACTGAAACTTTGTTTTTATTTCTTCCTTTATAATCAACTTTCTGCAGAATCCACAAATATGTTTTTCTTCATTTCCACAATGTTTGGATAAAGGTGTTAGAAAATGAAATTTCAGCGGCCTTATTCAGGTAGTTTTAATGTCGAACTGAACCTTTATTTATAACTAATAAAGAAAATTCTAGTTGGTTAAGTCCGGTGACAGGACCCAAAGTAGTGTTCATTTCAATAAAATAAGGGGCAATGGAGAATTTGGAGAGGGAATTAACAGGAGATAAATGATAACTGACATCCATTAAAACATGACACGTTTTTACCATATACAGTCTCATTTCAGTGAGCGAAATAAAGGGTTCAGTTCGAATTTCCAACCAATGTAAAGAAAAATTTATTATACAAAACGAAACGTTGTAATAATATGGCGACAAAAATGAAAAATAGAATCCGAACAACGTAAATAGAAACTCTTAAGCCGAAACAAAAGCTTTATTAAAATCTTCAATTGAAAATTTTAATATTGTTTTGAATAGATGTAATGATCCAGTATATCAGTGACATTTATTTAAATATTTATCGCCATATTTATATATTTATATACCATCCTAAGAATGTTTTTTGATGAATTCCAATTTTAAATGAATTTTCTCATTAAAAGCATTTTATTGCGATCAAAATGAGTTCTAAATTTTTTGAAGATGAGAATATTTCAAAAACCTTAAGACAGCCCACCTCATGAACTTGACGATTTAAGAAAATATGGATGATACTTTCAAAAAGAATAGGTCAAAGTTCTTTTTCATTGTAAATTCTTTGTTGAAGTGTTAATCTGTTCTTTAATTGAGTCATCTTTATCCAGTTTAAAATAATTTACCAATGATTCTGACCCAAAATCAGTTCATCCAGGAACGAGAAACCCGGAAAATTCGTTTATTGTTTACGTCGCAACTGTCATTTACTGATTTTTTCTTATTGTTTAGCTTCCTTAATATATTTAAAAGGGATGAATAAATAGAAAAGAGTCTTATTCCTTTCTTTCTAAAATTAAATAAGTTAATATCAGTTAAATGAAATAAATAAGCAGATTGTTTAGATTTCTTAAGCGCAGAAGAACGGAAAAAAGAAAGAAAAAAAAAAAAGAAAGAAAGAAAGAAATGAATTAAGGAAGGAAGGAAGGAAATTTTTCCAGTTCTCCGTGTTACTAAAAAAAACTAAAGGAAAGGAACAGATTCAAATCCAGACATTGTAAGAGACTTTTTTTTTTATTTTAATTCTTTGTGGCATAGGATAAACATTTTGTTTTGAGGTCGCTTGGCTAAAGCCAAGTCTTGAGTGAATATGTGCATCTAAAATACACGCGTACATCTATGTATATATGCAGACACGTAATATAAAATATATACAAATTTATATATATAAGAAATATGTAGATTTTCAAATAGGTCCACAAAATGTAAAAAGAATAACCCATTACCTGCTATGAGCCCCATTTGGGGATCTATTAAAATTTAAATACTATATGTTATTCCTTGTATTTTTGTTTATATTTGATAAAAAAACATTTTTAAAACATTCAGCCCATAATATTGTTTTTTTATTATATTTAAAAAGACACTTTCTTTCGTAATTTTAATCATTTCACGATAGAAAAATAATGACTATTTTTCAAAGTATTTATTCATTATTTTAATCAATATTTTTTTTTATGTTTTATACACATCAATATTTGATGTTCTAGTTTTTATAAAAATGACAATGGTTTTGTTTAGAAATTTCAAACATAAGAATGTTAATAAAATATAAGAACCTGTATGGGAAAAATCACATTAAAAAAAATTATATATTGGTATAAATTGAGAAATTAAGAACAATCATATTAGATGACTTGATTTTTTATTTTTTATGGACACAGATTTTTTTCCATTTTAAATACTATAAACAAAAAATTATTTTTTGTCCCCAAAATTAAAAAAGATCATTAAAATTTAACGTTTTTTCAGTTTGTTATTGTCCTTATTTTTTTTTTTTTTTTATTAAAATTTTTAAAATTTTTTAATTTCATTTTTAAATATAAATAATGGAAATGATTATTGATAATAATAATATTAAATTATTAGGTAATTATAAACCTTTGAGGCGATATTATTCTATAAATTATTAAATTAAATATTTAGATATATAGATAGAAAGATAGATAGATAGATAGATAAATAGATAGACAGATAGATAACAATCATTTCAAAATGTTATCATCACCATAAAGAAGCGTAGAATAAAATTCCTATTCACTAAATTTAGCAGCGTCTAAAGTCCATTATTAAAAAAAATAATTTGATTCTTTTTGAAAAAATAAATAATTTCCTGTTCGCTAGTTGCTTTAATAAATTTATCGATGTCATTTAAAAAAAAAATTATTTAGCCAACCTATTAATATATTTAAAAAAATTAATATGAAATACCAATATAGACGGTAAGAATGAAGAAAATTTCGAATTTCCGAAAATATCTCCATTTTTAAATCATCATTAGTGCTATGCTGATTAATTCAAACTATTAGTGTTTTTGATTTAATTAAAAATACCTTAATTTTATAAAAAATATAATATGATTAAAATGTTTATTAAATATATCAACAATAAATTTATGAAATGTTTTTTGTTTAATTTTAATTTTTCAAAATTAAAAAAAATATGTTTGGGTTTTTAATATTTTTACATTTTGAAGTATTTTTATAGCAATTTTGCTTTTTAAATGTTAATTAGAAAAATTGCGTCTTAATGGCATTATTTAAAATTAAAATATGATTTAATCATAATTATTTTTTTTTTCAATAAATAAAATTTAATTCTAAAATTTTGCATATAATATAATTTTGATGAAAATTTTTATTAATGACCAAAAAATTCTATTTTTCATCATTGAGGACTAATATAGGCCAAAGACGCAGAATTTTAACGAAATATAAAATTAAGGAAAAAAAAAATTTCAAAAAACTTAAAACTGTTTCAGTGTATATTTTTTGTTTATAATTTATTTAAAATTTTTTAAAGGCAAATTCAAGATTAATTTAATGAAAAATTGTTGGATGAATATAAATTATAGCAGGTTTAAAATAATATTCTAATTATATTTATTTATATTTTTTTTTCTTCTCATTTTCTAAACAAATTTAAAATAAATATATATATATTATATTCAATATATCAGACAAATTAATATAAACAGTCGGATTTTTTCTCCCAAATTTATATATTTATTCAAATAATAATAAAATGTATATAAAAACGTATATATTCTGTGAATAAACATTTAAATGACTGACAACTGGTTGTAACAAAAAATTATCCAGATACATTTTAGAAATTTTTAAAATTATTAAATTATATTATTGAATATATTATATATAGGATATCCGAATTTTGAGATTTTTTTCTGATTCTTAGTTGGCTTCTGTATATTGAATGAATCAGATTAAATAAAAAGAAAAAGGGATGATGATGAAGATTGATTCTGATATATTATTCCACGAAAATTAAATGAATGAAAGTATAAGATATTTTTTATTTACAAATTTTTTATTTTTATAACAATTATCATGAACATTAAATTTTTTTAAAATATAAACATTTAAAAATTTGAAAGTTGATGAAAAATGAAAAAAATTTTGATCCTATTTTCCTATATAATAAATATATATAAATTCAAACTTATTTACCATTCCCTTGATGGTTTTTTTTTTTTTTTTTTTTTTTATTTCAAATTTAATATTTTTATTTGTTTTGATTATTTTTGAAATAATAGGGGTGAGGTATTTTAAATTCAAATGTTTTTTAGAATTATATATTCTATATATATATAACACACATACATATAAAATGTATGCATATAGTTTGACAAACATTCCATATAAATTATTATCTTTTTGAAGACCAATCATTATTTGTATCCATCCCTGTTTACTAATCACACATTTGGCTACGAAAAGTCATTCTATTTTCAATTTAGCTTTTATTCAAAATATATGTTTATTCTTTCTTAACAGGTAACGGACGGGGCAAAAAAATGTTTTTCATTGTTAGCCTAAAAATTTTTCATTTATACCTATGATGTTATAAAATTTATTCATACATATTATATTATGCAGAATTAAAGCGATTCGTTGATTTAAACATATATTTTTATTTATATATATATATATATATATATATATATATATATATATATATATATATATATATATATATATATATATGTATTGAACAATAAAAAATATTAAAAAAATAAAAAATTACAATCTTTAGACACACTGGGTTGTAGATTAATATTCTTTCATCTTTATTATTATTTGATTTAGATTCCTCGAGTAGTTTCGGCCAAAATGGCCATCATCATCAGAAGAAATATTTCTGATTGCTGGTAGCAGAGAACTACAGAAATGAATGTCTTGGTGGGGAAAATGAACTTATGTCTGTAGTTTTCATTTGTTTTTTTTTTTTTTTTTTTTTTTTAATATGAAACTTTTCACATTGTTTGTGTTGGTCAAATAGTCTCTTTTAAGTTGTTTTTTTGAGATAAGAGCTGGATGGATCCATGCTGCTCTGAATTCCTTTGGTCAGTTTGACAGTTTTATTGGTTCCTGGAGAGGGGATGTGTCTCTGTTTAGTGTTTGTGTGTGTTATTTTTGGTTCTTAGGGAGTGAGTGAGTATGATATGTGTAAGCGTGTATATTATTATGGGTGTGTGTTATCATTTGGCTCATTAGGGAGTGAGTGAGTATGATGTGTGTAAATGTGTATATTCGTGTGGGTGTGTGTATGTGTGAGGCCTCAACACCTCCGTAAGCATGTCTGTCTTGTGTGGGTGAGAAATGTGGGTAGGTTTTGATTTGTTGGGTTATATATTAATACTATCTATATTAAGCTCATTTATGGTTTAGCCTGGATGGATATTGTTTTTTTTACGTTGTATCCACTTCTTTTCATGGGACTCTAAAATCTTTCTAATGTTATCTGCTCTGAACTTTTCTATTCTCTCAATTATAGTGAATTTGGCATGGGTTTTGAAATCGCGTTTTTCTAGGCGGAAATGTTTTACAGATAATAATTTTTCATGGGGAGTCGACTTAATTCGATTGTGATAATTATTAATTCTGTAGTGAAAGGGCCATTCACATTTTCCTACATATTGTTTCTGGCATAGTGTGCATTCTAGGAGGTGAATTATGTTATGACTTCTACAGGAAGAATCGTGGTAGATTTTGAAAGTAGATTTAGTGATTGAGCTAGTGAATGAATTCGTGTTTTTAATATGGTTGCAACATAAACTTCTTTTGTTGTTACATGGTTGGGAAAATCCTGTTGTTTGTGTTTATTACGGATTACCTTGTCCCCTGAAATGTGGTTACTACCTATGATTTCTTTTTTTATCAACTAGGTCTACGATATGCAAGAAAGGCCGGGTTCCTCAAACAACATTTTTAGGTCTGGTTTGAGATGTAGTATTTCCCAGCGACGTTTGATTATTTGGGATAGTGGAGGCAGAGTGGAGTTGAAAGTGGTTACTAGAGGAATACGGCTAGATTTATGTTTAATCTTGTACATTAGGATATCTTCTCTCGGTGTGGAAATTGCTTTATTTATTTGTTCCCTGATTAGGCGTTATTTATAGCCCGTTGTTAATTGATGCACCAGATTTTTAAATGTGTTCATATAGTTCTTATTGTTGGAACATATCCTGAGTCTAAGTGCTTGTGAATAGGGAAGATTCTCTTTGAGGTGTTTAGGTTGGGAAGAATTAAAGTGTAGATAGTTGTGGGTGTCGGTGATTTTAGTGTATAGTGTCGTTTGTAGTTAACAGTTTTCATATATGTAAATGGATGTGTCTAAAAATGTTACTCACCTTGTGGATATTTCGTAGTCAAATATATATATATATATATATATATATATATATATATATATATATATATATATAGTATATATATTTCCCTGAAAACCTGAAAAATTTTCGGCTTCTAGTTGAAGTTGAGGCGAAAAAATATATATATTAAAAAGAAGAGAGAAACCATCAAACGTTTTGGGTTGAAATTTAGATTTAAAAAAGCTCCAATTTTTGTTTTATTTTCCATAAGTTTGCAAAATTATGGAAAATAAAAATAATATTTAAAAAAAAAAACTCATTACAACCAAAAAAAAACATATTCTGTTCTTTAAATTTTTATACACATTTCTCTGGTTAGAACTACTATTATATATATATTTGTTAGATATATATATATATATATATATATATATATATATATATATATAAGTGTAGGATTGAAATTCTTAATAGCCCAAAGATACTATTCTTTTTTTGAGAGTGCTCAGTTGTTCAAGAGCAAATATAATTATTTATTCGAAAATTATAACATAAATATGTTATAAAAATCACTAAAAAATAGCCATTTTGTTTCAACACTTCTGGTGTCTTATCAAGTGATGGTGTTGAATGTAGAATAATGAGTTTTAAAAGGTTCAATTCAATCAAACATTCCTCGTTAAGGGGAAATGCTGTTACATAAGCTGGAATATCTAATCAAAATACAAGTATATGAGAATTCAAAAATCTTGGTAATATAATAAAATAAAATTATTTAAAGAAGAAACTGAGGAAAAATACATATGTTTTGTTATTTATTTTTTTATTGAAAGGCAAAAAATGAAGTTGGAATATACGTTAAAATCTAATGTTGCTCTGAGCTTCGTTACAACTTAGATACATTTGAAGTGATCATATGAGCAGGGAAGGGTGAAATCTTGCAAAAGACAATAAATACACAATCAGATTATAATACACAAACATGTAGACATATTTAGATATATAAAGATGCAAAACAGCGACGAGACAGGAAATAGGTGTCTACGACCTTTAAAAAACAGACAACATATACATACAATGAAAGGCATATATAATCAATCATACACACATACATTAATAAAGACACACACATATACACACCAACAAATATTCAAATTTGAAAGTGTGAGTAAACGAAATCAAACAGACTATTAAAATATAACTAACACGGGCAAAGATATATAGATTAAATTGGTTCAATAGATAAAATTTAATAGGGGTCGAATAGAAAAACAAATATTCGTCAAGGAACAACGTAAAAAAAGACATTAAATGATATAGAAATGGATCGAAAAATATATATATATATACGCATACACACACATAAGAAAAAACACCAAATTCTAATGTCCGGGCAAAATGTAATACTTACAATAAAAGTATCTAAATTTAAAAAAAAACAACTCATAAACACACACACACACGCACGCACGCGCACACACACACACATATATATATACATGAGTACAAATATATAACAATATATACAGCAAATACATACATGCGTATGTGTAAACACATTCATCACTACAACTAGAAACACATAAATATACCCACGCACATACATACAAATATATATAAACACACACACACACACACACATATATATATATATATACCTATATACACACCTATACATACATATACATATACGCAATTTATATATACACAGACATAGAAATAAATATAAATATATCAATGTACACAGTAATATAAAAAGAAAAATATATATATATACATATATATACACACATATATATATATATACAAACGTATATATATATATATAAATATATATATATATATATATATATATATATATATATATATATATATATAATGCTTGGTTATTAACTCAACAAGCAATTTTAAAGTCGCTATCAAACAAAATTAGATTATAGTTAGCTTAGATAATACATTTCAAAAACATTAAAAGATATACACATATTTAGATACATATACAAAGATACACACATATATACCACACGCACATACGTAAATCGAACGCTTTATTAATCCATACATATAAAGTTTATAAATATGTGAACCCGCACATATATAACAGCCATCAATGCAAACATATATATATATATACGCAAACATATAACAAGTACAAATATATTCATATATACTACATATACGCAAACATCCACACATCCACACACACACACACACACACACACACACACATATATATATATATATATATATATATATATATATATATACCTACACACACATACACATGAACATATACACACACATATAAAGTACATGCAAATACAAATATATATGACATATATATATATATATATATATATATATATATATATATATATATATATATATATATATATATATATATAATGAATTTACATACATATGTATACATCTATCTCTTCTAAATATATACAAAACGTGCAGATACAAACAACGTAATAAAAGTATAGCTACATATGTGTACATATACATATATGTGTGCATATACCGGGCTAGAATTAACTTTCATATAAGGTTGAAAAAAGCTATTAGTAAGATTTAGGATGACATCCAGAAAATCTACCTGAATAGAAACTATAGTCCTAAGACTTAAATCTTTAAACTCCATATGGCTCATTAGAAAGCCCGTGTTCCATATTGTTGAGGTGTCTACACCGGGGGTTCAGACGCTTACTTTTGTTGTTCCTTTATTCGACTATGTAGAAAGCTGTAACTTGACATGAGCCTCCTTGACATTGGCTCACAGCTGTGGAGTCGACGACGAAGTTAATTTTCCTGTCTCAAATTCTCAAGTTCGGAGTGGGCTTTCCTTCTGGTGTAAGGGAGATCAATGCCAGTGAAGCAAGTTGCGGTCATCTAATTTGGTAGGCTTGAGACACCGAGTCTTTGATCTGTAAGAGGCGTTTAAGGCAGGGTTGATTTTCTTTTGCGTGTAGCGTCGCGTGGGGTGAAAGACTGACAAATAATAGAAATCATCCTACGGAAAGCTCGACGTGAACACGCCCTCTGTTGGCCCTGGGCAATGCTGAAAGTACAGTGTGGTCCGAAAGTCTTTTCACCTCCTACCAAAAAGTAATGAGAACAATAGAAGAACAAGTAATACAAAGCACATGTACTGGATTCAGTTTATTCCCTTTCAGTGACGCTGTCCCATGTGAAGGTCTGTATGAACACCATCACGCTCGTGGCACAAAATGATGCGTCGCCATATCCTGTGATATTTTACGAAGATGTGCTTTGTTGGCTGTTGCAAAGGCTCTCCGAATGGCGTCTTTTAACTAATGGGTATTTTGGTATCGTCCATGTGAAATTGTCCCCTTGCTAATAACCTACAGCGCGTTGATATATTATATAGGGGTCAGATCAACATCTATCTATCTATCTATCTATCTATCTATCTATCTATCTATCTATCTATCTATCTATCTCAGTCTGTTCATTATCTATCTATCTATCTATCTATCTATCTATCTATCTATCTATCTATCTATCCCAGTCTGTTCATTATCTATCTATCTATCTATCTATCTGTTGTGTATGATACACCTAATTTACATAAGTGGAGTACCGACCATATAAATATGGGTTGGTACCGGAAGACGAGGGAAGATTAAGAGATCGAATCCAGAGACTCTGCCCGACTGCGACTTAGTCAACCCATTCTGCAGGAACAGTCTTCCCAAGAATATACCAAAACTACCTGTAAATATTGTGTACCTTTTTTCATTGTTTCAGTACATTTTGTTACGTACATTTTGTGTTGTATTATTATTATTCCATGCTTATTCAAGCTTCAACACTATCTATCTATCTATCTATCTATCTCAGTCTGTTCATTATCTATCTATCTATCTATCTCAGTCTGTTCATTATCTATCTATCTATCTATCTATCTATCTATCTATCTATCTATCTATCTATCTATCTATCTATCTATCCCAGTCTGTTCATTATCTATCTATCTATCTATCTATCTATCTATCTATCTATCTATCTCAGTCTGTTCATATCTATCTAACTAAATACATTCATTATCTATCAATAGGGTTTTCCGAAAGTCTTGTCATCTCTAGGAAAAGTAATGAGAACAATAGAAGGACATGTAATAGAAAGCATATGTAATGGATTCAGTTTATTCAATTTCATTGACGATGTCACACATCGAGAAGATCTATATGAACATCATCATTTTCGTTCCTAAATCATAAAGCTCTTTCCTTGTTGATAATAATCCACAAAGCGTTGAAATAGAAAATTATATTATGTACGGTGATAAGACTTTCGGACCATCCTGTATGAATGTATGTATCTATCTATCTATCTATCTATCTATCTATCTATCAGATTTTGTTCATTTTCTATCTATCTATCTGATTTTGTTAATTTTCTGTCTAGTTATCTATTTATCAACATATCTATCTGATTTTGTTAATTTTCTGTTTAGTTATCTATTTATCTAGATATCTATCGGATTCTGTTAATTTTCTATCTATCTATCTATCTATCTATCTATCTATCTATCTACAGGGGTTGGACAAAATAATTGGAACAGTTGCAAAATCCACTCCGATATTTCAAAGACCTATTATATTAAGAACTTTAACTAAAACATCGTAATTGAAGGTTATATCTATTGTAAATACGTTTATTTATCGAATTTACAGTCTTTGCCTTATTTATTTTTAGAATTTAGTAAAATTTAAGCAAAATGCGTGACCTCTCCGTGTTCGAAAAAGAGAAAATTGTTAGAGCTCGCATGGCAGGAGCCTCGATCACTAAGGTTGCTGAACTGTATCTATTTATCTATCTATCTGATTTTGTTCATTTTCTATCTATCTATCTATCTATCTATCTATCTATCTATCTATCTATCTATCGGATTCTGTTAATTTTCTGTCTATCTATCTATCTATCTATCTATCTATCTATCTATCTATCTATCTATCTATCGGATTCTGTTAATTTTCTGTCTATCTATCT
The DNA here is from genome assembly GCA_903632075.3 of Acanthosepion pharaonis. Taxonomy (NCBI): domain Eukaryota; kingdom Metazoa; phylum Mollusca; class Cephalopoda; order Sepiida; family Sepiidae; genus Acanthosepion; species Acanthosepion pharaonis. The sequence continues at coordinate 237,691 of CAHIKZ030002315.1, read as the reverse complement.
ATCTATCTATCTATCTATCTATCTATCTATCGGATTCTGTTAATTTTCTATCTATCTATCTATCTATCTATCTATCTATCTATCTATCTATCGGATTCTGTTAATTTTCTGTCTATCTATCTATCTATCTATCTATCTATCTATCTATCGGATTCTGTTAATTTTCTGTCTATCTATCTATCTATCTATCTGTCTATCTTTATCTTTCTGTAATTTTGTCTATCTTCATTATCTATCTATCTATCTATCTATCTATCTATCGGATTCTGTTAATTTTCTGTCTATCTATCTATCTATCTATCATCTATCTATCTATCTATCTATCTATCTATCTATCGGATTCTGTTAATTTTCTGTCTATCTATCTATCTATCTATCTATCTATCTATCTATCTATCTAAATACATTCATTATTGATCTATAGAGTGGTCCGAAAGTCTTTTTATCCGCTACCAAAAAATAATGAGAACAATAGAAGAGCAAGTAATACAATAATACAAAATACATGTAATGGATTCAATTTATTTACTTTCAGAGATGATGTCACACATTGAGAAGGTCTGTATGAACATCCTTATTTTCGTGGCAGCCAATGAGATGGAGCCATGTCCTGTGTGATATTTTATGAAGCTGTGAATTGTTGATTGTCGCAAAGGCTCTCCGAACGGCGTCCTTCAACTTATGGGTATTGTTGTATCGTTCATGCGAAAATGTTTCCTTGATAACTTCCCCGCACAGAACGTTGTTATATTATGTAGGGATGACAAGACCTTCGGACAAATCTGTACAATACCTGACTAAGAATAAAAGGCGCAATAAAAGCAGAAAAAGAACGAGAAACAGTAGAAGATATATTCCACAAGAAAGAAAGGAAGACAGGTAAATCATATGTAAACAAAGGAGGAAATTGTTGAAACTTGGATAAGCATGGAATAATAATAATACAACACAAAATGTACGTAAACAAAATGTATTGAAACAAGGAAAAGGTACACAATATTTACAGTTAGTTTTGGTATATTCTTGGGAAGACTCTTCCTGCAGAATGGGTTGACTAAATCGCAGTCGGGCAGAGTCTCTCGATTCGATCTCTTAATACTTCCTCCCGTCTTCCGGTACCAACCCATATTTATATGGTCGGTACTCCACTTATGTAAATTAGGTGTATCGTACCACAACAGAAATGTTTGAAAAGAAGAAAAAAAAAACGAAAGAAAGGAAGAAATCTAGAAAATGAAAAAAGAACAAAGTCGAAATCGCTCCGGAAATGCAAAGTACAGAGTGGTACGAAAGTCTCGTCACCCCATACCAAAATGCAATGAGAACAATAGAGCAAGTGATAGAGTAATACAAAGCCCATGTATTTTGATTCATTTTATTCACTATCATTGACGCTGTCACACATCGAGAAGGTCTGTATGAACATCATTATTTTTGTGGCACAAGATGATGTGGCGACATGTCCTGTGTGATATTTTACGAAGCTGTTTTTTGTTGATTATTGCGATGGCTCCTCGCAACTGATGTGTTTTCTCGTATCGTTCATTTGAAACTCTTTTCCCCACAGAACGTTGTTATATTATGAAGGGATCACAAACCTTTCGGACTCCCCCACCGCTGTAGATGCAATTTTAATTTCCAAATACAACCAGCACATTATGACACTGTTAATAATTAATCTTATTAAAAGTTGGGTCATTTTATTTAAAATAATAAGGTTATTTTTATCACTATTAAACGCTTTTAACAGTACGAGATACGTATCATATTCGACAAGTATGATGTATAGTAAAGTACAATTCCATGTTACACTATTTATATTATTTGGACTATTGTCTTTGTCGCCATGTTTATCACAACGTTTCGACGGTTGTACGCTCCGGCTTTCTTCAGGTGGCTGGAATGTCGAACTGAATCCTTTATTTCGCTCACTGGGGTAAACTGTTCTAGTATCACGTGCCATGTTTTAATGGATGTCAGTTATCTTCTGTTAATTCCCCTCTGAAAGTTCTCCACTGCCTTAACCAGATATTGAACTCACACTCTTTGGGTCCTGTCACTGGATCTAACTAATGCCTTTATCCCCTATGCCCTGCGTGTGATAAACATGGCGACAAAGATGAGGACAGTAGTCCGAATAATGTAAATAGTGCACATAATACCTCATCTCAGAAATATAGACAGATACTGAAAGGCCGAAACGTTGTAATAAATATGACGACAAAGATGAGGACAATACTCCAAGTAATGTAAATAATGTACATAATACCTTATCTCAGAAATATAGACAGATACTGAATTCCATGTTAGTTTAAAAGTGTCCGTATGGAGCTCTGGTCGGAGTGAGGTAGAGTTAGTAAGAAGTGGGTGGTTTTGTGTTCAAACCGTAATGGCATTTATTATGAACATAAGAATAATGCAAAATCAGGTTTTCTTTTCACTTTTTGTTCCATGTGGCTCTTCCTTTCAGGATCTAGGAGATCATGGCGATCTTATCTGGTTGAAACACCGATTCCTGTGCGATCACTGAAGTTAAACAACGTCTAGCCTGGTCAGTACCTCGGTGGATGACGTTTGCGAAAATCAGGTGCTGTATGCTTGGATGTTCCGGTGGTGCATTGGCTAATGGCTTGAAATTGTTAATCGGAGATCCGAGTTCTAATTCCCGTTGCGTTCGTTATATTATCTTGGCCTTGTAAAAGAGAGAATTCTCTCCCCAGATATGGGTTAAATAGTGAGACTTATATCTTAACCCATTATTATCTAAAAAATATTTTACAATCTAAAAAACATTCTGGTATTAAATAACATGGAAAGGGTTGATAAGCTGTAAAAATGAATAACTCGATCAACATATTCTTTCTAGCTTGTGTCTTTCCCCCATTTCTCTCAGTCTCTGTTCTGCAAATAGTTTACACAAGCTCGGTATGTAGGTGACTCTCTGCCTTTCTACTAACCTCCTGCTTTTAATATACCCTATGAGTGTCAAATTCACCAAGCACACTTTCCTCATTCTGCGTCCAAGTTATGCCAGCTGAAAAGATGGGTGCCGCTGTTTAGATGACTGCACGGTAAGTGTCTGTAGTTGTTTTATTTTATTTTAATTCTGTCTAGCTTCAATTTAGCATCGCCATCATCATCCTTGGACCTTCCTATGGTTGGTCAGAACTCCACTGACAATATTTTTCCACACTGTTCGGTCCTGTATTGCTGTCCCCAGAGTCTCAATGTCCAACACTGAGTCCTGAGCTATGGTGTTTGGGAAAGTTAATTTTCGTGAGTAGACACTTCAAGAAGGATGTCATAGAAGTAAGAATGAGAGGAGTTCCATGTCCGCTCGGTGGCAGTGTCCGGCAAATTGTAATCGTTTTTGTTTGAGCTGAAGAGATAGTGGTCTAAGTTCTCCGTAGATAGTGTTAAGCGATGCATGGGATCTCCTGTTTTTGTTATGGATTTTTCTGAGTAGATTTGTATATGTTCCATCCAGTCGTCTTTCAAGACGATGAGTTAATGTTCAAGACTCTTATCCATCCAGTAGGACTGGTTCAATCAAGGTTCGAAAGGTTTGTACTTTTAAGGTGGATGGGAGGTTCGAGCGCCAAATCTTGTGATGTTTGTTGCATGGAGCCCGTGCAAGGTAGATATACGTTGGGCGGCTGACCAACATGCTGCCATGTGTTATGGTGAAACACCCCTATTCTATAGTTAATAGACTCTCTCACCTAATATAAGTAGGAGTAGTAAGAGAAACGAGGGTCAGTCGATGTCGGACGACCGGCTGAACGGTTGAACTCTCTGCCTTCGGGTGGGGAGGAACCAGAACGAGGCTACGCCAAAGGGCGGAGTCTCGTTCGGGGTGGTAAACCGACCCTGAACCCGTTTATACGGGTTCAAAGGTTATATTTTTGGCCGAGCCCACGGTCTCTGAGATCCCACATTAAACCGGCCTTGTGCCACATGATGCCCTAATGGCGGGGTGACTAAATACTAGTCGATGTCGGACGACAGTAGTCGACAGTTAGTCGAATACGAAAGTAGTCAGCGACCACAACAAGATTACTCTGCGTAATACCTATTATATCAAGTTCCTAACGTTTTGTATGTTGAACCTAATTTAGGACCGACTTAGTAAAAATACAAGCCTCCACTGCGAAATAACTCCACAACACCATGGAATATGATCATATGAGGTTTATTTTTCAATATAGTCCCCCCGCCCTTGCGATCCACGCGCTTCTTGCATCGATGTTGCAGTGCTTGGATCCAATTGTTGTAGAAGTTTTCATCCTGTTGGTAAAAAAAAAAAAAAACGTTATCAGTGGCATTTATTAAGTTACAGCAACTGCCGTCTGTCAAACTCTCTGCATTAGCAGAGAGGAACCCGGACGAACCTTTGCCGAAGGGCAAGGTTTCGTTCGGGGAGGTTATGACAGCTCTCGAACTCGCCTAGGCGGGTCGAAGGCTATATTTTTGGCCGGGTCTACGGGCTCAGGTGACCACGTAAAACTCGGCCTTGTGCCACTTGCGACCCCACGTGGGAGGACAGCTATATTGCCGTCCCCAGATCCTGGGTCTCGTTCTATGGTGTCTCTGAAAGTCAATTTTCCTGAGAAGATCCTTCTAGGAGGATGTCATAGGAGTAAGGATAATACGATTTCGTTGTCTGCTCGGGGACAAAGTAAAAAGAAAATGAGTAACTACCGATAACGAGGTTCGAACGTGACACCCTGGACTAATGAATATGTTTGCCGCCAGAATAGAAATGGAGACTGAATGTTTATCTATTAGATACCACGTCTTACGATGGTTTCAAGAGAAGGAAAACTCTGATTTTAAACCTCCGACGCCTTGAGGTCATACTCAATCATGAAAAACGCTAGGCGAGTAAAACCTGAGAATAAATTCAGAGCTGGAGCCTCTAAGACAGACCGCGGAAATTCAAATTCCAAGTTTTGTCTGACGTGGGATAATTCACTTCATGGCTTGAAAGAAACCTTTAGCCTTGCGTAACAGTCTTTCTGGAGATGGTAACTCGATAAAAAAAAATAAAAAAAGAGGAACACCCAGAGCTAGAGTTGACGCCCTACATTATCAGCTACCGATGGAACTATCAGCACAATTTAACCTACAATGATGTCCCAGCATATATATATATATATATATATATATATATATATATATATATATAATTTTTCTCGCAGCCATACATCTGCGTTCAGAAAAAAGCGTTCAAATAGAATAGAGCAAAAACAACATCGCGTTTAGATGTAACAGAATCTATCTTCAATTACTTTAAAGTACTTTCATTAAAAAAACATTTTGAATTATTGCAGTTACTGATATAACAGAAGTAGTCTGTATTTATTCAGTCGAAGTTAGCCGAGGATATGAAGGGGTATAAAACAGGCAACATGAAGACCCGCTTCAGACCACAATTATTTTGGAGGTTTTGAAATACAATTTGTCAGTGTGCTATCAGGGATGTAAAAGAGGATACATTTATAAAGCAATTGTTAAGTTTGATGAGAATTGGCTGAAAGATCAGCAAAAAATAAGGAAAAAAAACAGTAAAAAATCACCATTTTTCGATATTTTCGGGAGTTTTCACTATATGGGTGGACAATCAAATTATTGTTAGCTTCAATTGAGTGATTGCTTGAAAACTGGAGGATCTTTTAATTTAAAATTTGTGTTGAAATCGATTTGTGTAGAAACCGATTTTTCGATTTTTACTAAACACAGTGGCGTAGAAATAAAAATGGGGTATCATTGAGCTCGACATGATGCAAGTAACCTACATATCGAGTTTGAACGAAATCGAAAAAATGTTGAATTTATCGATTTATAACCAGAATTATCGATTATTGATATTTTAAAAATTATTGATTGTTTTAACGCTAAGATCCTATCTCTTACATTGTACAATGTATATCCCAAGTTTAGTCAAAATCGATTGGATGGATCACGAGTGAAAAAGTGTTAGACAGACAGACACACACCCGGGGGGCATTCAAGGTAGAGGGTTACGTTAAGGGCTAGTTTATATGGACAAAAGAAAAAGATAACGGTTGAATCTCGACTTCAGCAGGTTATGATTGTAGTGATCGGGGAAACATCCTCTTGGGAATCTGTTCAATAGTGCAGTAGTTCGCGGGAAGAAGTTTTTTGAGTGGAACTTACTTCTCGCCGATGGAATACGGAGGCAATGTGGGTTGTTTGATACGATGTAAGTGGCATGGCAGTTCCTAGCCGTGAAGGTCGGACCAGGTAGAAATAGGAGATGCAGTTCATCCGGGCACTTTCCATGGTAATAATTATATTTCTAGAGATATTGTTTCAATGGCAGCCATTTTCAATTCTCTAAAAGAGGGATCTCTTAGTTGGAACTAGAATGTTTAAAACAAAACATCAACACACCAAAAGACGGTTTAACAGTAACGAATCTCCAGGCACAACATCCAAGAAAGCGAAGCGAATATCATTTACTTTATTAAGTTTATTAAATAATCGAATTAGTTTGCTACAAGAAAAATTCCGAAACGCGACAGCCGATACAAATCTCGCCATCCTTCGACGCTAACAAGTTACGCTCAGTCGGATACCCGTTTCAGAAGCTGCAGGAGATATTCTGTTAATGTTTCGAACCGGCCAATCAAACGTAGTCGAGTTGTCAGTGGTCTTTTCAAGAGTCTTCAATCATATTCCTGCTTTTATTTCTCTTTATCATACACAAAAAAAAATGGATCGATACAATCTTCGTTCTTTTATTTCGGCTCCTCGAAACGAATAGCCAGTGTACGCGCGAATATGATTTGGTTTTAAATGTTGAAGAATTTTGCTGAATCATCCGTAGCATTTACTTAAATACTTGTATCTATAAAATAATGTTAAACATAAAAATGTCTTTAATAAATTGTCGGACTTTGTCCAATTCTTAATCTATCTATCTATATATATATATATAGATTTATATATATATATAGGTATATATATGGGTGTGTATGAGTGTGAATTCAAATCAAATATAGGTCAAATATGGATTAGAATATCAAACTAGGTATTTATGGAGGTGACACAACTAATTTTTGTAGCAACGAATGTATGTATAAAGAATTCTTCCGTCTTTTTCCGATATATAGACTTGAGAAGGTCAGTGCTTAGAATCGATCACTCCGACCACTCACATATATGATTTGATTCTACTGGTGAAAGCTTGTCCACAATGGAGCACACTTTCGGGGAAAAAGCCAAATGCAAAGAATACAGTCTAGGAGAATGACAACTCTAATTTAAAAACCCAAAGAGGGTCGCTTGGGTACCTTGTTGCAAAAGAACCAACTACAGTGAACTGGTGCAGACACCAAGCACAAAAATATATATATATATATATATATATATATATATATATATATATATGTGTGTGTGTGTGTGTGTTTTGTGGGCGTCGCGCGCGCGCTCTTTACTTCTCATTTATTGGAAGGAATACTAATTTCTTTTGTAAAAATTATGTGGGACTACTTTTCAGGCTTACGGACCCTTTTCCTTGCGAAATTTATGGACACCCTGTATATATATATATATATATATATATATATATATATATATATATATATTGATATTAGTCCTCGCTTGAAAACTTTGGATGACTCAACTTGTAGACACCTGAGGGCAAATTGGTACCCAAGGAAAAAATTGAAGTAAAAAAATGAAAGAATTAAAGACATCAGAACAAGGAGAAACAAATCATCAAGTGTCTTAAGTTCTTCGCCTAAAGAAAAAAAAACAAAGCGAGTATAAAGACAAGCGAAAGACAAGTGCTCAATACGCTAAGTAGAGCGGTTATATATATATATATATATATATATATATATATATATATATATATATATATTACAATGAATCATTCATACAAAAATTAAATTAGTAAAATTAAGAAATCCCTTCGCTAACAAAATTTTAAAGTACATTTTGTACATTCAGTCATTTTCAGGCAAGGAAATTTTTTTTTTTTTGATAAAATGTAGGTAGCATACGAGACGAAAAAGTATAATGCGAATCGAATTTTTTTTTGTCGTTTTTTTTTTTAAAATGTGTTATTGTTAACGGATACAAACTTTTGGAGCTTGCGTTATAAAGAAAGACCTTATACAGCTTTTAATTTAAAAAAAAACAAGGATCATAACATTCATCGAGTCATTCATTGTTAACGAAGGAATTTCGCCATTTTATATCATTACTTTATTAATCTATTTTTGTATGAATGATTCATTGTAATATAAATTGAACGGCACCACATATCTGATATATATATATATATATATATATATATATATATATATATATATATATATATATATATATTCCCAAGAGGATAGAATCCAGGTAGAACTCAATGTCCAGGACAGAGTAAGAATATAATATAAAAAAAAAACATTAATATTCTATAGTTTATAATTTATTAAATTGGAATCGTAATCACGATCCAATTCATCAGACGTACAAATTTTTGAAAAAAAATGATTTCATTTTTTTTTTGTTTGTCTAATGAATTGGATCGTTACGATTCCAATGTAATAAATTATAACCATGGATTATCTGTGTTTAAGCCTTTATATATATATATATATATATATATATATATATATATATATATATATATATATATATATGTATGTATATAATGTATTATATTACTAGAATCCACTTAGATTATATATATATATATATATATATATATATATATATGAAGAGAGAGAGAGCGAGAGACTGTGTAGACATGTATTTTTTATGTAATGTATTTTCCAACAGTTTAATTTTAGAGCATCTAATTTGAAAATGAAATTATGACACTGGCTTTTTTAAAAAATAGATCTAACCAGTGTTTAAGCCAGCTTCATTTGATGTCTTTCTCAGTTCTTAGTCATGTATTTACGAAAATTTAAAACAGTGTATTTTGAAAAAGTCATTTCACAGACCAATTATTCCTTCAAAATCTATTTTCTAATTCTCGTCATATTTTCTTATTTCAAATTTAACAGAAACAAATGAGTTGTATTTTCGTTTTGCTTTTAGGTTTTTGGTTTGCTGAGTACATCTTTGAAAGGATTGTAAACAAAAAGCAAAACATTGTCCACATCTGTGTTCGGTGCTGCCGAAAATAATCAAATATTTTAATGACAAGTTAGGAAAAGAAATCCTTTTTTTTAATCATAGATTACATTTTTTTTCATTTTGGAATAAGAAGTGATGAAGCAGTACTTTTCCCGTAAGAAATCATTTTTTTATTATAAGCAGTATGTATATATGTATATACAAGACGACTAAAAAGACGTGGAAAAACTAGCCTTGTAGTCGAAATGCAGAACGCGTCAGGTAAAACTAAATATAGTTTATCCACTCGTCTTTATATATATTCATATATATATATATATATATATATATATATATATATATATATTTGTATTTCCACTTGTCTTTTCATTTATTCAATCACACAAAACAAAAATGCAAAACATTCACACACACACATATATATTTATTTGTACACACATATATATATATATATATATATATATATATATGTGTGTGTGTGTGTGTTGTGTGTGAAAATATATAGAAAATAGGAAGGAACTGGTTAGGTAAATAATCCAAAGTTCCTTAGTATTTTTTTATTATTTTTTTAAAAATAGTGCTCGATACAAAAGTAGAGTATAAATATAATTATTTATTTTTAAATATGATTCCAACTCGCGACATAAGAGGTCTCATGTTTCAAAATAAGAGCCGAAAACTTCAATATAATTATTTGAATTAAATTGAATTAAAGTAAAGTAAGCTCAAATCCATCTTCAAGCGAAATTTTTTTTGAATAACTTATTTCTGAAATTTACGTTTTTAATAGTATATTCATAATTGAAATCAAAATTTCCATGGTAACAGCTAGGGCGAATTGTTTAAAACTTGGTTTTGGGTGTTTGGGTGCTTAATAATACGTATCAGTATAGAGTTACTTTCATAGATGTCAAGTCAGGTTGAAGGTAGGGTGTCTAAATTTGAAACGGAAGATGTTTTTTACCTAGTCTGGTTTACGTGTCTATGGAGATTTATTTATTTTTTTTTTTATTTTTTTATGAAAGAGATTTTATATATATAAAAAAAACTGCCGTAACATTTGTTTTTTTGACGACTTCATAAAGGGTTATCTTTTTTTTTTTAGGGTATTTAAACTATTTATTTGGGCTATGGATTATAAAAGTTATTAAATTGTATGATTGTTTTTAGCTAATTATTCAAACCATAAATTTGATGATGTCGGCAAAAACCGTTAACTCATGTCTATTGTTTAATAGATTTTTATTATTTAGAAACTTGATAATGTGCAGTTTCTCATGGAGGCAAAAAGGGCATGGGCCATCCCAAGTTTTACAATTCTAGTCCTATTTATAATTTTCCATTTTACTTTAGGTGTCTTATTTATTTCCTTCATATATATATATATATATATATATATATATATATATATATATATATGAATGAATAAATATTTTTCATTATATTCGAATGACATAAATAAATAAAATTTAAGTTTTTTTAATTGTCTTTATATATTTTTTTTTTCATATATATATATATATATATATATATATATATATATATATATATATATATATATATATATATATATATAAATATAATATATTTAATATTTTATTTTTTATATTAATATATATATATATATATATATATATATATATATATATATATATATATATTTTTATATAATTTATATATTTATATATTTATTTATTTTATTTTTTTTTGTTTTTTTTTTTATTTATTATTACACACACATATATCACAATATATATATATATATATATATATATATATATTCGATATATATTAATGAATAAATGAAAAAAAAAGTGCTAAATCTATATTTAAATTATATATATATTATCTTAAATCCTCCTAATTTCTGAATTTATATATATATATATATATATATATATATATATATATATATATATATATATATATATATATGTGTGTGTATGTTTTATATAATCATTGTATGAAAAAAAGAAAAATTTGGGAAAAAAATTTTAGTTTTGCCAACACTCGTTCCGTCATTCTGCTACTAACTAAGCAATGTTTTTTTTCCTCTTGTCTTTCCATTCATACTGCTTTTAACAAGAAAATGGTTCTTCGATTTGACACATTCCTATTTAAAATATTTCTTTTCTCAATTGAAATATTCAAAACACAGCTGTAACTTTTCGATGCCGTACGAAATTGTATCGTTAATAAATAGCAATATTTTAAAAAAAAAAATCTTTATAAATTAATATATTTATTTTCGTCTTGGAAATTTTACATGAAATTTACCTGATTTGAAAACATTATTAATACCTGACGCTAAAGTAGCCAATTTCTTCGAAAATACTTGTAAAAGAACATCTAATCCGTCCCATAATTTTAATCATGAGGATCGCGTCATTCAGAGTTGTTACTAAGTTAATATTTTATTAATCGGTTAATATTTTGTAAATGATTTCGCCAAATAAATTACATTAACTTTACTGATTTTCTTTGGGTGATTAATTATATATATATATATATATATATATATATATATATATATATATATATATATATATATATATTGTGTTATATTGTGTGTGTGTGTGTGTGTGTGTGTGTGTGTGTGTGTGTGTGAATATATATTTTAAATAGGAAAGAACATTTAGGTAAAAAATCCAAAAGTCTTTAGTATTTTTTTTTTTATTTTAAAATACAATATATAAGAAGATTTTTAAATTTATATATATATATATATATATATATATATATATATATATATATATATATATATAATAATTATAAAAAAATAATAAAAATAAAATATCAGACACAATGATGGGTTGTATATTATTATTTTTTAATTTTTTTTTTATTAATATTTCATTTAGATTCTTTTGATAAAATCGATCAACATTATTTATTTTGATCAATCTGATTTAAAATTGCATGCAAAATTAATTATTGAATTAAAATTATATATATATATATATATATATATATATATATATATATATATATATATATATATATATATATATATATATATTCAACAATATTTTTTGTCTCAATGTTTTTCATAAGATCCAGAAACGTCCATTGACCCTGATTTGGCATCTTGTCTGCAGTCTCTAAGTGTCTTATATATGTATATATATATATATATATTTATATATATATATATGTGTAAAAGTGTTCCAAATAAAAAATAAAATGTGTGTATATTTATATATGTATATATATATATATATATATATATATATAATTATTTATTTAAAAATATGATTCCAACTCGCGACATAAGAGGTCTCATGTTTCAAAACAAGAGCCGAAAACTTTCAATATAATTATTTGAATTAAATTGAGTTAAAATAAAAAAAAATATCTTCAAGCGAAAAATTTTTTTTTAATATAACGTATTTCTGAAATTTACGTGTTTTTTAAAATTGAAATCAAAAATCAAAATTTCCATGGTAACAGCTAGGGCGAATTGTTTAAATTGGGTAAGCGTGTGTTGGGTGTTAATAATAAGTATCAGTATAGAGTTACTTTCATAGATGTCAAGGCAGGGAAAGGTGGGGGTGTCTAAATTTGAAACGGAAGATGTATTCACCCTAGTCTGGTTTGCGTGTCTATGGAGATTTATTTATTTTTTTTTACAATTTTATGATGAAAGGGATTTGTGCATATAAAAAAAAAATGCCGTAACGTTTGTTTTTGACGACTTCATAAATGGTTTATCTTTTTGTTTTTTTTTTAAAAATTTATTTGGGCTATGGATTATGAAAGTTATTATATTGAATGCTTGTTTTTAGCTAATTATTCATTTACCATGAATCTGATGATTGGGCTATGGATTAAACAAATTATTATATTGTATGCTTTTTTTAGCTAATTATTCTCACCATAAATCTGATGATGACGACAGAAAACCGTTAACTCATGTCTATTGTTTAATAGATTATTATTGTTTAGAAGTTTAATAATGTGCAATTTTTCATGGAGGCACAAAGGACATGAGTCATCCCAATTTTCGGCTCTTTTTTTTTTGAATAACAGACCTCTTATGTCGAAAGTTGGAATCATATTTTTAAATAAATAATTATATTTATGCTCTAATTTTTTATCGATCACTAATTTTTAAAATAATAACTAAAATACTAAGGAACTTTGGATTATTTACCTAAAATTATTTTCCTTCCTATTTTCTATATATTTTCATTTTATATATATATATATATATATATATATATATATATATATATATATATGAACTGCGTTTCAATGTTTCGTGAATTTTCTTTTTTTTAATAATGTCATTTTCACTTCTTGATCAAATTTTCATCACGGTAAATTCTGTTAAACTTGGAAATAATTATACATCCTTATAAAAAATACAACGTTTAATCTAACAGTTGGAAAAGTTTAAAAAAATTTAATTATTTGGACAATTTTGTTGTTATATTCGTTATATATATATATATATATATATATATATATATATATATATATATATATATATATATATATACATTTTTTTATCTCCCGTCGAATTCGACGTATGAGGGTCAATATTGATCAGTTCCTAGGAAACCTGCATGCACATGAGATTTGATTATTGTGCTGAAGGTTTCGTGTAGGACCATCCGCACATTTTGAAGGGCCGAATCCAGTGACCTGGTGCACTTCCCCAAACGACCCTCTGTTTTTTTTGATGTTAATTTGGGGTATTAAATACCATCGATTAATGTAATGGATTTGACTGTAATTCTCTCTTTTGCTCTCCGATTCGTCAATCAAAAAATTCATCTTCCATTACCCCACCGTTTTCCACTGTTCTATATGTTTTGTCCTTAATCAATAATCAAATTTTGATGAAAATTGAAACCTATTTCCAAAATGTTAATGAAAATAGAACGAACATATATATATATATATATATATATATATATATATATATATGTGTGTGTGTGTGTGTGTGTGTTTGTGGTAGGATCCACCTAATTTGCATAGTGGAGTACCGACCATATAAATATGGTTGGTACCGGGAAGAGAAGGAGAGGAATCAAGAGATTCAATCCAGAGACTCTGCCCGACTGCGACTAAGTCAACACATTCTCCAGGAACGGTCTTCCCAGGAATATACAAAAGACTATATGTAAATATTGTGTACACTTTCTTGTTTCAATACATTTTGTTCTAAGTACATTTTGTGTTGCATTACTATTCCATGCATTAGTCAAGTTTCAACAATATATATATATATATATATATATATATATATATATATATATATATATATATATATATTCGTTTTTTTTTCATTTACATTCTTGATGCCGACAAATTTTGGAAATAGGTTTCCATTTTCAGCTAAAGTTTTATTTATCTTTTGATTGACCCCTTTAACGTAAAGAAAAGAAAAATATTTCTCCTTCACGAGAAATCGTCTCTGCAATGTTCTTAGCCATACAACTAAACCGATCTGGACCCGCGTGAAAATTCACAGGTGTTCAGAAGCACGAGTCATCATTACGTCTAACGTCTCTTCTCGCTTTTTCTCGTTTTCGTCATTCTCACGTCTCATCTTCCTTGTGAATGTTGTTCTATTTTGTCTAAATCTTATCCAAACATAATTGTCATATTCAAAAAAAAAAAAAAAAAGAATATCTCTTCATTGCTGCACACTCCATCAGTGGAGTATAATGGGTTACTGCTACCGTTTCTATAGAAAGCATTTTTTTTTCATGGAATGGAGATGTTACTTCCATGTCCTACGGGGTTTCCTTTCTCCTATCTTGTCGACCAAGTGTGAGAACTCAGGTCTACTGTACTATTGAACACATGACTACACGTAGAAACATGTAGTTATAGTTTTAAACCAATCATAGTTGTGTGAAAGTAAATGCAATGAGCACGACGTGTATTCGAACTTGAAACAACGGTTTCTCTTTCCGAAGCACCTTTTGATATCATCAGTTAGTTCCCAATTAGCTATTTATGCCGACGGCGCTGCTTGTTAACCCCATCTAAATAGCTAAACTCTCAAATCTGTTAAAGTAAATCTGGTTGCTCTTCTTGAAAATCACCTTAAATCTGTAGTTAACTGCGACCAAAATGCTTTTGTAAATCTTAATGCCTCCAAAACAAAACCGCTTTCATTTAACCACCAGAGGTAACCTTTTCTGTCTACTGCATCAGCATGGCTGATGCTAGGCTCCTGAAGAGCAACACACTGGGCCTTCTTGCCTTCTCGTTTTCCGCTGACTTGAAGAGGAGCCGCTATTACGAATCAATAGCTGCATCTACTGCAAGGAATGTTGGGTCACTGTGTCGTGCAAGAAGGTTTTTCTCTTCAACTGCAGACTTCATTGTGCACGTTTCCAAACTAACATTCGTCCGTGCTTTGAATATTGTTGCCATATCAGGTCTGGTGACTATGATGTATATCTCGAGATTCTTGACAAAATCCAATGAATGATCTGCAATGTAATCAATCCTGACCTGGCATCTCGACTACAGTAACTTTCTTACTGATGTGAAGTTGCTTCCCTCTGTCTTTTCTACAAATATTTTCATGGCAGCTGCTCTGACGAGCCTTTTTCCACTGGTGCCCAAAATATATGAATTTAAACGTGCTACTGGATTGGCATCTAGGTCCCATTCTTTTACTGTTGAAATAGTTAAATGTAACCGCCACTTCTACTCCAACAATCCGTCTTGGATATGACGATAAACTACATCCGCGTCCTCGGTATGACGATAAACTACATCCGCGTCCAACAGCAAGGGCTCTGATCAGGAGGTTTTCATGAGCGTGGAACTACCTCTTAATTGCTGGTGTTCCCAGGTTCACCCTGACCTGGGGTGGTAGCACCTGTTAGAATCCCAGCTATGGACAAATAGTCGACACCCAAACTTGTGTAAAAATAGGTTTTAATACCAGATATACTTTGTAATAAAAATATTACCAGCAATAATGTTTGAAGGAAAAATTATTATCAACAATATTTAAAAAAAAAACGTACCAGCAATACAAACCGCTATACATTCTTTGAAAAAAATATGACCAGCTACAGATTTCTTCAAGGAAAAATATTCCCAGAAATAGATTTTTGAAGAAAAACATTCAGAGCAATAAAAAATTTGTTGGCATTAAATAACCTATTGAGATTGATATGCCGTAAAACAAATCAAACCAAACCAAACTACTCCAAAAGCTGCTTTTTTCGCACTTCCCGACAGTGGAACTCCCTTCCGTTTACTTGCTTCCCTGATAATTACAATCTTCAAAATTTAAAATGCAGCGTCAATCCTCAATAACTCCGTATTCTCAGTCTTCTCTTTCACTTTCACTTTCACTTTCACTCTCAGTAACCACACTTTGCGTATTGGTTGCATTACCACGTTTGCTTGGGATGAAATCATTTTTTAAAAATTCTTTTTTATTTTCTTTTACACTTTGTTGTTTTTCTTCTTCTTGAATTAGTTTCGAGTTTAAATTACCCACAATGGGTTGATAAGCCATAAAATAACAAAGAAATTACTTAACGTATCTATATATATATATATATATATATATATATATATATATATATATATATATATATATATATATATATATATACACACACACACACACACACACACACACATATATATATATATATATATATATATGACGATCGCTCAACTAAAATGTATGGAACACGATAGGGAAAAATCCTGCTTCGTACAGACCCCCAAACTGCTGCTTATGTTTTGTTGCGTCAACTGTTGAAATGAACGAGTAAGAACCTATCACCGGACGAAATTTGCTTTTTCTTGTTCTAGCAAATTTGTCGTTTTACTATGTCCGCGAATTCTTATCTTGCCAAACACTTCAAGAAAGTTAGGTTGGTTTTATATTCCCAACATATTGTCTTAATGATTTCACCCCACGCAAGGCAGTAAAGCCACTAAGACACAAGTGATTATTGCGTATAAAAAATAAGAAAAAAAGAGAAACATTTTTACGAAAGAGCAATAGAAGAATTATCAGGGAGGCAATAGATAGAGATTGACATTGCATTTAAATTATTGAAGATCACATTTGGCTGAAAAGCTTAGAGCCGGGAAGTGAGTTCCACAAACGAGTAGTGCGAGAGAAGAAACTGTTAGCATAGAACTTACGGTTGCATCCAATTCAACTGTAAGTGAAACCTTGTTGCCACTCTATACCGTTGCGCTTTCAATTTGAGAAGAGTCACTTTCAATTAAAGAATAATAACTTTCAATATGGAATAGTCACTATCAGTTTGAAAATAGTAACGCTCAAAACGGAAAAGTCACATTCAATCTGAGAATAGTAACTTTCAAAATGGAACGTTAAATTTGAAAATGGTAATGTTTGAACCAAACGAATGGAAAATATAAAAAATAATTGTATAGAAGAAAATGATTGAATTTTCATTATAAATAAATCTTAATTAAAATATCATGTCTTCCAGATTTAAAGCTTTCGTGATTTTGCCTTGAATGCCTGCAATGAAATTTGAGTAGATTGCCGGTGTCACTGTTATAAGAGTAGTATTTATCTAATTTTCTAAGGTCTGGAGCCTGTGCTCTTTGATGTTCAAAGTTTTTGTAGAAAAGGTCAATAAATAGATAGCGGCTCGGATTTTGAAATCGTGGAGCCGAGTTCAAATTCCACCGGAATGAGTTTTTTTTTCCTTCTGTTTTTCTTTTGTAGAAAGGGTCCATAGATATGCTCTTTGATGTTCAAGGTTAATCTTTCTCTGATTAGAAATTATTGGGTATTTTTAGCCAATTTCCTCTTTGCTTCAGCTTTGACAATTGACCAAACGTTCTCAAATCTGACTGAGCATGGCACTGTAAGGTCCTAGCCTCAAAATGGGATCATCGGATAATTCCTCACCATCTAAGACTGACTCGATTTTTGACTTGCAAGTTGTATTGACAATGACAAGATCGACCCTACTTTTCTTTGGCTACACGCAGGACTTTTTAAAGAAAATCACACGGCAAGTTACTTGTGTACAATCCCTGCCTGACTTCACTCTAAATTAGGTCGAAGTTGCTAATACCGCCGAGTTCGAATTTCATTCGAATCCATTACATTCACTTACGTGCTAATACCCATGGGAAATGTGTGAATCCTCATCTTCTCCCTCCAGCTATGCGTAAATAGCAGGACAGACTGGGTTCTATAGCCTTGGATGGCAACTGGTCTAGGAGAAAGAAAACTCTGAATTCAAAACCTGCGTAGTGCACCAGGTCTCTGTATTCGGCCCTTCAAAAAGTGTGGATGGTCCTGCACGAAACCTTCACCACTATAATCAAATCTCATGTGCTATACATGCGGGTTGGGGACCGCTTGTGAATTCCAAATTCCCATGAAACTGCAATATTGGAGCCGGCTCAACCCACCCCGGGTGAATGCCGTTACAAGAACAATAGAGAGAGAGAGAGAGAGAGAGAGAGAGAGAGAGAGAGAGAGAGATTACATGCATGTTGGCACCTTATGATGCTTCTGCAATTGTGCTGCACATTGTACCTTTTCGAGATCCCTCTTCACGCTTTGCGATATGGATATTGACATGAAAAGGTATCGTACTGCGTCCAGGTACTATAGAGAAAATTCATCAGATTAATT
Source organism: Acanthosepion pharaonis (assembly GCA_903632075.3). Taxonomy (NCBI): domain Eukaryota; kingdom Metazoa; phylum Mollusca; class Cephalopoda; order Sepiida; family Sepiidae; genus Acanthosepion; species Acanthosepion pharaonis. Next base: position 218,955 of record CAHIKZ030002315.1, on the reverse strand, counting down.
ACCATAAAAGTGTTTATAGAAAAGTATACGGAAGCTACGTCACTAAAGTCAATGAAACCGAGATGCCAGGTAAGAACCTAAAATATTTTAATTAATCTAGTTTAACTTTTTTTTATATCTTTTTCTGATGAAAAGAGGATTACTTTCTTAAAACATTATATTTTTTTAAAAATACATTTTATTTTTTTTATTTTTGTACCCATTCTGTTAAAACGTAATTACTTACGGCCATACTACGCGGCAACAACGGTTCCCGTACGATTACCGAGATTAAGCAACGTCGAGCTAAGTCAAAATCTTCATTGATGACCGCTTGAGAAAAACTGCTGCTTGGTTAGCTGGTGATGTAATGGTTAATGATTCAGAATTGTTACTCGGAGAGCCGTGTTCATATTTCCGTTGGGCTCGTTATATTTACTTACGCGCAAATACCCTTGGGAAGGGTATCCACCTCTTCTCCCCCCGCTACGGGTTAATTAGTAAGACTTGTATCACTAAATCATTGTTATCTCAAAAGAAAAAAAAATCTTGCTCGCTTATATTGAACTTTCCAGATTTTATTTTATATATTTTAATCCCTTTATTCTATTTCCTTCCTATTTTCGTTCCTTTTATTTTTCTGATTTTCCTTCATTTTTCTTCCCTTTTTTTATTATTTGTTATTTCTCTCCTTTTATTTTCTTTTTTTTCATTATCTTTCAATTTATAAGCCCCCCACCCACTTCCTTCTCTTTTTGCCTTTGCATTTATTTCATTCGTTATTATTTTCATTCAGCTTACCTCCTTTTTTTATTTTATAGTGTAACCCGGATATAAAAGAGTTGTCGGGACCGGAGAAGAAGTCTCTTATATCCGGGTTTGGTCTATTTTATATACATTAACACAGGCTCTAATTTGGGACCAGAGAAAATCTCCTTTCTCATTCATTTTATTTCCTTCATATTTTTCATTCTTTTTATGTCCTTTCTCATTCATTATATTTCTTTCATATGTTTCATTCGTTTTATGTTTTTTCTCAATCATTTTATTTCCTTCATATTTTTCATTCTTTTTATGTCCTTTCTCTTTCATTTTATTTCCTTCGTGTTTCATTCTTTTTATGTTCTTTCTCATTCATTATATTTCTTTCATATGTTTCAGTCTTTTTATGTCCTTTCTCTTTCATTTTATTTCCTTCGTGTTTCATTCTTTTTATATTTTTCTCATTCATTTTTTTACCTGCATATTTTTCTTTTTTATGTCGTTTCTCGTTCTTTTTATTTTCTTCATATTTTTCATTCTTTTTATGTCCTTTCTCATTCATTATATTTCCTTCATATTTTTCATTCTTTTTATATCCTTTCTCATTCATTTTATTTCCTTCATATGTTTCATTCGTTTTATGTTTTTTCTCAATCATTTTATTTCCTTCATATTTTTCATTCTTTTTATGTCCTTTCTCTTTCATTTTATTTCCTTCGTGTTTCATTCTTTTTATGTTTTTCTCATTCATTATATTTCCGTCATATGTTTCAGTCTTTTTATGTCCTTTTTCATTCATTTTATTTCCTTCATATTTTTCATTCTTTTTATGTCCTTTCTCTTTTATTTTATTTCCTTAATGTTTCATTCTTTTTATGTTCTTTCTCATTCATTATATTTCCTTCATATTTTTCATTCTTTTTATGTCCTTTCTCTTTCATTTTATTTCCTTAATGTTTCATTCTTTTTATGTTGTTTCTCATTCATTATATTTCTTTCATATGTTTCAGTCTTTTTATGTCCTTTTTCATTCATTTTATTTCCTTCATAGTTTTCATTCTTTTTATGTCCTTTCTCTTTCATTTTATTTCCTTCGTGTTTCATTCTTTTTATGTTTTTCTCATTCATTTTTTTACCTGCATATTTTTCTTTTTTATGTCGTTTCTCGTTCTTTTTATTTTCTTCATATTTTTCATTCTTTTTACGTCCTTTCTCATTCATTATATTTCCTTCATATTTTTCATTCTTTTTATATCCTTTCTCATTCATTTTATTTCCTTCATATGTTTCATTCGTTTTATGTTTTTTCTCAATCATTTTATTTCCTTCATATTTTTCATTCTTTTTATGTCCTTTCTCTTTCATTTTATTTCCTTCGTGTTTCATTCTTTTTATGTTTTTCTCATTCATTTTATTTCCTTCATATGTTTCAGTCTTTTTATGTCCTTTTTCATTCATTTTATTTCCTTCATATTTTTCATTCTTTTTATGTCCTTTCTCTTTCATTTTATTTCCTTAATGTTTCATTCTTTTTATGTTCTTTCTCATTCATTATATTTCCTTCATATTTTTCATTCTTTTTATGTCCTTTCTCTTTCATTTTATTTCCTTAATGTTTCATTCTTTTTATGTTCTTTCTCATTCATTATATTTCTTTCATATGTTTCAGTCTTTTTATGTCCTTTCTCTTTCATTTTATTTCCTTCGTGTTTCATTCTTTTTATGTTTTTCTCATTCATTTTTTTACCTGCATATTTTTCTTTTTTATGTCGTTTCTCGTTCTTTTTATTTTCTTCATATTTTTCATTTTTTATGTCCTTTCTCATTCATTTTATTTCCTTCATAAGTTTCATTCGTTTTATGTTTTTTCTCAATCATTTTATTTCCTTCATATTTTTCATTCTTTTTATGTCCTTTCTCTTTCATTTTATTTCCGTAATGTTTCATTCTTTTTATGTTCTTTCTCATTCATTATATTTCCTTCATATGTTTCAGTCTTTTTATGTCCTTTCTCATTCATTATATTTCCTTCATATGTTTCAGTCTTTTTATGTCCTTTTTCATTCATTTTATTTCCTTCATATTTTTCATTCTTTTTATGGCCTTTCTCATTCATTATATTTCCTTCATATTTTTTCATTTTTTATGTCCTTTCTCATTCATTTTATTGCTTTCAAATTGTTTTCAGTACTTTGATGTCGTTTCTTTTTATTCAAATTCATTTTAATTCTTCTTTTTCTCTTCGCTTTATTTCCTTTCTATTTCCTTCATTCCTTTAATTTTCATTCCTTTTTTATCATTCTCTCTTACTCGACCTTCTTCGCTCTTACCTTCCAATTTGCCATCTTCTTGATTCAACCCTCCCCTTTCATAGCGTTTCATTATCTTGTTTTGTTTGGAATTCCTCTCCTTAGCCACTCCACACACCCGAACACCATCACCAAATATATTCCTCCTTCTTTTTTTCCTTCCTTCACCCGACCCCTCCATATCAAAATCATTTCCTCACAAACACTCATTCTCGTCCTCGGCTTATGTCTAGAGAAATCCCATTTGATTGAAACCTGTCCAAAAGGAACCACGTGCTTTCGCATAGAGATTCCCACCTAGCAACTTTGAACCGACCTTTGAACTAATTCTGGACATTTGCCAACATGCGACAGATACAGACATTGGTCCACAATCAAAGTGATGGCTAGATATAGTAATGGTTGCAAGAGACAGTGAGTCAGGATTCGACAGGTACGGATAAGGTGGGGGCTAAAAATGAAACAGATAGATAGATAGATAGATAGATAGATAGATAGATAGAGAGATAGATAGATAGATGCGAACAGAGATACATAGATATACAGATAGATATGAACAGACTGAGATAGATAGATACATAGATATATAGATAGATATATAGATATATAGATACATAGATAAATACATAGATGTGAACAGACTGAGATAAATTGATAAATAGGAACAGAGATAGATAGATAGATAGATAGATAGATAGATAGATAGATGTGAACAGACTGAGATAGATAGATAAATAGATATGAACAGACTGAGATAGATATGAATAGACTGAGATAGATATATAGATATAAATGAACAGACTGACATAGATAGATAGAATGACAGACAGATAGATAGATAGATAGATAGATAGATAGATAGATAGATAGATAGATAGATATAAATGAACAGACTGACATAGATAGATAGATATGAACAAACTATGATAGAATTATTGACGTCATTTATATATCTTAGCTTAGATCTGTTTGGTATGATGAGTCTAAATAGACCGAATTCTAAGAATTTTAGATGAAGTCAATCGAGATCACCACTGACACGTGTTACCATAGGTAAGCCTAATTTTTTCTCGTAGAGAATATTACTGAAAGAGAATCAGCATTTAGGGATTATTTTTATAATTAAGGAAGCTTTTCTTTGGACTTTTTCAAGTGATTTCTCAATATGTCGAGGCATTTCGTGATGTGTTTGTTTGTGTATAATGATTTGATGTCTAGGCTTGTTTCCCATATTTACGTTTCGTAATCACTGGATTGCGGCCGGTGAAGGTAGGCGTAGGGAAGGACGCCAACGCAAAAACAGGTTGGACAATGTTAAACAATGGACAGGTATGCCTGCGAGAATTGCTGATGGCTGCCTTTGATAGACCGTTGCGGAAAAGAGTTAGGGTGGCATTTGTGTTCGGATCCACACAAAAAGTGCGGAAAAGTGTTGTAAGTTTTGTGGGACACTAGGAACCTCTTCCCGCCACTGTGAAACGGAGAAAAATGGCGTGGTTTTGACACATTACGAGGTACAACATCCTGTGCAAGACCATCATGCAAGGCACTGTTTAAGGTGGGCGTAGGGGAGGACGCCAAACGCAAAAAAAAAAAAAAACCTGGTTGGACAATGTCAAACAATGGACAGGTGTGCCTACGAGAATTGCTGATGGCTGCCTTTGATAGACCCATTGTGGAAAAGAGTTAGGGTGGCTTCTGCGTTCGGATCCGCGCTACGACTATATAAGTCAAGATGAGGTTGATGATGATGATGGTGGTGGTGGTGATGATGATGATGACGATGGTGATGATGATGATTGTGGTGATGATGATGATTGTGGTGGTGGTGATGATGATGGTGATGGTGGTGGTGGTGGTGGTGGTGATGATGGTGATGGTCATGATGGTGATGATGATGGTCATGATAGTGATGGTGGTGGTGGTGGTGATGATGATGACGATGATGGTGGTGATGATGATGATGATGGTGGTGGTGGTGGTGGTGGTGGTGATGATGATGATGATGGTGGTGGTGGTGGTGGTGGTGGTGGTGGTGATGATGATGATGGTGGTGGTGGTGGTGGTGATGATGATGGTGGTGGTGGTGGTGATGGTGATGGTGATGATGATTCTCTGGATTAAGTCCCCATAGTGTTTGTTGCGTTGATAGTTTCTATAAATGGAATTGGGACTTTTGCAATATCTCTAGCCAATTTGTGGGATGCCTTGTTGATCCCAGACAGAATGGGTTGGATGGGCGTGTCGGGTCTATGTGTGGGTTTGTGTGTTTTGGGCAAGCCGTATAGTTTGGGTGCGGTGTGGGTGGTATTCTATTAATCTAGTCCAGATTTGTTTTAAATTTTTAATACTTTCATAACTGTCATGTCGAGGCATCTGCTTATATACCTACTAAAAGCTTTCGGACAAGCTATATTTAGGAGCCGCCCTCACAAATTTACAGATGACCTTGCGATTAAGGCGATCTCTAGACATTTGCGTCGTAGTGGAACCTATATAAATGATTATATGAACACAAAAGGGACATTTTACAAAATAATAAGTCAAATGCTTTGGTTGCCCATCGTGATAAAACTGACCACAACTTTGACATAAAAATGCTACTCTGATCAAAGGAGAAAATATTTCACTACGACGTAAATGTCTACGGAGGGCTTGGTCATCTTCAGTAAATTTGTGCCCTGGCTTTTACAACACTTTTGGCAAATCTTCTAATAACGCAGTGTGGAATACCTACTTACATAAGTGATGGAAAGAAAAAGAAAATGACTATAAATGAATTTGCCAAGATAAAAATAATCTAAAATTATCAACATCCGTCTGTAGGGCGAATGTGTAACCCTTCTAACATAAAAAAAAATATTCCAAGAAGAAGGAAACGCTTCACAAGTAAACTTTTTCGATTTTGTCATACAATCTCCCAAATACCCATCATGATATAGAAAAAATAGACATCGTTATCTCACATATAGTCTTCTTGTGTACTTACAAGTGTTTTCGTTTCTGAACACAAAGTGAGTGAAAACGGTCGAAAAGTTTTGTATGTTCGAGCATTTCGGCTATACTTTTCAAGAATGGTTTTTATTTTTATTTTAACTGAATGTATGGGTTGTGTTATGTATTTATCTAGAGTTATAGAAATGTATTATATTCAATAAACGGACAGCACATTGTGGCCGTGTTCGTCGTTAATGTTATTGAGTGTTAGCTTTTTCTTTTTATTATGAGTGAACCCATTAATTTTAATTTTTTTTTTTTTAATGAGGATGAGATTATTATGCTTACATTTTCTGTGAGTATACTTCCGATGGAATCTTATAGATTTCTTTGTGTATTTAAATGGGCCCTAATGCAGCTATGGTTGGGTAGGAGTAATGTAAGTCGTCCAGATATGTATATAGCAGTGTGAAGATATAATTATTTATGAATTCGGTTTGATCAGAAACACAGTTCCTTAAGTGGCATCTGATTTCGTAAATAAAATTCGTTCTTCGTATTTGTAATATTCCAGGTGTGTTTCTATTTTTGAGGATATGGGTATATATATATATATATATATATATATAGTGTAACCCGGATATAAGAGAGATTTTCTCTGGTGCCAAATTAGAGCCTGTGTTAATGTATATAAAATAGACCAAACCTGAATATAAAAGAAACCCGGATATAAAAGACTTCTTCTCCGGTCCCGACAACTCTCTTATATCCGGGTTACACTGTATATATATATATATATATATATATATATATATATATATATATATATATATGTGTGTGTGTGTGTGTGTATATATATGCTGAAAATTCATTTTCGGTTGATCTCTGGGGAGGAAGTGTGGTTTTGTAAACAGTGACTATTGCGGCTAATAATGCAAGACTCTTCGGTAAAACGAATCAAGTTCTCTCAGTCACTGTGTGTTTTTTTAAATACCCTTTAATTTCACTTTCATCCCTGAAACCAATTCAGTCATGTTTCGATTCTAGCTAGAGGCAACCGGACGTCTAGCCACACTGATGAGCTGTGACACAGCAAAACAGTATGTCTGTGGATGACAATATATATATATATGTATGAATGTGTGTGAAGTGAATGAGAAGACAAGGAGTTTTTTTTTTTTTATTCGGGAGAAGCCAATGTGTAATTCTCTGTGCATCGAGCACGTATTCTTGTTAATTTGACTACATCTATCAATTTCATGCAATATACATGTTGATTGCTCCATCTTCACAGATGACTACCGTCTTGCCCATGAACACCTACATTTAATCTAGTCATTGTTTCCTCTCGAAGGACTTCGAAGGTAGGTTTTCAAACCAGCAGCTGATTTACAAGGCCTATAGCATAGATGATAGATGCGCCCCAGAGCTTTCACAGGGTTAAGCTGATGTTGCTATGGTAGGTCATCCTTGTGTACCACCATATGTCTCTTCAATCCAGATGTCAATTCACACAATTCCCTGCAGATCACACACACACACATACACACATATATATATATACACGTATATACATACAAATATATACACATATATATACATATACATACATATAAATATACATATATATGTTGATTGTCCCATCTTCACAGATGACTGCCGTCTTCCCATCAACACCTGCATTCAATCTAGATCAATGTTTCCTCTCGAATGACTTCGAAGGTGCCTATTCAATTCCGATGTCGATTCACACACACACACACACACACACACACACACACACACATATATATATATATATATATATATATATATATATATATATATATATATATACCAGCAGCTAATTTGCATGGCCTAAGTCATAAATGACAAATGTGCTCCAGAGTCTTCACAGGGTTAAGCGGATGTTGATGTACTAGGTCAGCCTTTGTATCATCATATACCTATTCAATTCAGATGTCGATTCACACACACACACACACACACACACACACACACATACATATATATATATATATATATATATATATAGCTAATAATCCGTTGGTATATAATCCAAGCGAATCCTAATAATTTAAAATATTAACAGTAATCCATAAGATAGCAATACATCTTGATTTTAACCCGAAATATTTTTCCATTTCAATTGTGGTTTGTTTAGAATTTAAGGGATTTAAAACAGGTTGTGTGTGTGTGTGTGTCTGTAACGTTTATATGTTGGATCGAATTTCCTACATTTTTTAGCCGATTTCAACAAAACTTCACAGGACTACAAAAAATTACCTTGTGGTGGTTCTAATGGAGCCGAAAATGGGAAAAAGAATAAAATCAATTTGAAAACGCGATTAAGACAAACCGTGAGAATGGAAGGGAGATAACTCACCCACGAAAATGTAAACAAAAGAGCATAGCATGATGAAAAAGACGCCGAACTTGACGAAAACAAAATTTTATCGTCTAATGTTCATATTATTATTAAAGAGGAAAGATCAAAGTATTTTTTGGGTTTTTTTTTACATTTTTAATCGTTCCTAGCACGTCTGAAATTTTCGTTAAAAATTTTTGGTCAAAAAAAAAAAAAAAGGACAGATAATCATTTTTTTTCATTTTTTCGATTTGATAAAAAAAAGATTAAAATCTTACTTTGATATTCTTTTAAAAATCAATTATCATTTTTTCAAAACTGATTTTAATAAAAACAGAAATTATACTGTTTATTTAAAATATTTTGAACCAAGCTTAACTTAGCTTCTGCGCCGAAAAATGTAATTTGAAAATAAAACAAAGCAGGTCATAACCTTTCGCGTCGCTTGACGATTGACGAAAAAGGCACATTCATGACGTTTAGATAACTTACGGGAGGAGAATTCTTTCTACGGATGGAAGGAAGTGAAATTATTTAAGTGAACAAATTATTTACCTTGTTACTTTTAAGGAAAACTTTCAGCGCTCTAATTTTTTATTTTTTTTTTTTTTTTGTACTTAGCTTTCATTTTTACGTTTACGATGCTTTATGGAAAATATAAAGAAATTAAAAAATAAGACTGTTAATAGTGAGATTAAATTTCATAAGAAAAAGGTGTTGCAGACTCGGTAAGGTGCAGTACTGGTTTATTACAAAGTGGCCTTGTGCCAGACACCACACTTAACTACCGAGTCCACAAGCAATGTATAAAAAAAAAAATAAAAATGCGTGAATGAACAGTGAGAGGAAAGGGGTCAATCAACAAGTGCATAAATTAATAAACATCAAAGAGATAGCCGGAATAAAATGACAAAGACGTCTGTTTGTAAAACATATGTAACTTTTATTAGATGGAAACAAGTAGATTATCTCGTGGTACGAGATCAAGGAAAAGTTCCGCGCCTAAATAGAAATGCAAGATGAACAAGGCGGGAAAAAGGGTTTTATAAGGTTCTGGAAAAAGGAACTCGTTAAACACGAGGTGTATGTGCGCACAGATAGAAAGGAGTACTCACTGTGGATTTTTTTTTGTTGAGAGTATATGTGATTTTGTGTTTTTCTTTTTTTTGTTCAGGTTCAAAGTAGGGTCTCAGAGTTCGGTCAGGTCTTGAATTAACTGTTGAAAATTTTAACGGAATGCTGTGGACGTCTAGCCAAAAGGACGAAGAAGAGTTATTTGCGGTTGGTTGCATCATCTATGAGAAGTTAATTATGGCGAGTCCAGAAAGGACGAAGAATGTCTGTTCGTCAGTAAGATATCCCTGTCTGTATTTAAGATTGACTGACGTAAGGATGAGGGATAAAAATCGCCAGTGTCTCGAACGTCTTCTGGTCGAAAATGGAGAAAGGTCTGACCTGCGGGTAAGCAAGTTTTGTTCGTCAATAAGATATCCCTGTTTGTATTTAAAGTTTGACTGACGAGGGATAAAAATAAGCCACTTGTTGAATACGAAGTTTTGCTCACGACTGTTTTCGTGTCTCGAACGTTTCTGGTTGAAGACGGAGAAGGTCTGACCTGCGGGCAGCTTCAAGACGAGAAGAAGTCTTGGTAAAGTGTGAGGTCGACATTGTTGAGATAAGATATTCCGGCCCGCATATGGGTTAAGGGCACGGAATAAATGAGTTGCCCGTCTACTCAGGTTGAGGACCGGAAAAACAACTGGTTTGCAAACGCTGGCCGTTTGAGACGCCGCGAAACGCGCGGGAAAAGATTCAAAATCTAATTTGCATAAACATCAGGAGCAGCTGGTCGTTTGCAATCAGCAACAGAAAATGGCTTACTTATGTCTGACTGAAAGAAAAGGAAGGGGGCAAACGCGTGCACACGCGCGAGTGTGAAAGGAAAATAGGAGAAACTCGCGCGCGTGTAAAAAATAAGATGGAATTAATGTGTTAATTCCATAAAGGTATCTAATTAATTTAGGTACCTTTCTTATGAAATTTTATCAGAAGTGTACATAAAATACTATAATTTTATGTACATTTATTACATTTTACTGTGTTATTTGTATTTCCATTCATTTTATTATTAATTTTGATATTTCATTTATGGAAAAATGTCATAACTGAGATTAATATAAAAAAATAAGATCATATAAATTAAAGTTTAGCAGTAGTTAAATTTCATAAGATGATACTGTTACTTATAGGTACCCTTCTCAGTTGAAATTGAAAACTCAAATTAACTTCTCCATACGTGTTTCGCAAAAGTAAAAAAGGGCTTAACAGCGGAGAACAATGCTGAACTCAAATAATGCAACTAAATTGTATTCTGGTTGGTCTTCCGTACTTGATAATTACTGTCCGACTATAAACACAAAATTACATTTCTTAATTACCATGGCTAATCTGATTGGTCCAAATTATACAATTTTCAAAGCGCTAGACAATGACAATCTCACACGGACATTTTGAAAGGTTGATGTTGCTTTTAACTAATGTTAAAATATTTTTTTAAATTCAATTTAAACATTTTTTTAAAAATCTTTTTAAAATTAAAGAAATAAGAAATAATTGTATTAAAAATTCAATTTTCATTGAAAAAAATTTTTGCTTTCAGAAAATATTGTCCATATTCATAAAAACAAATTAAAACAAATAAAAGCATTTGAAACTAAATAATATATTTGTTTTATTGAGTTTTGTATGTTACAATTCACAGCTGATTTTCAGGTACGTTGGCCAAAAAAAAAAAAAAAAAAAAAAATGATTTGCATTCTTCAAAGCCTTGTGCTTTTAACTATTGTAATCACTAAAACCGATGGTCTCAATTTCTAGAGTTTTTCATAAAATTAGTTATGGGGTGTTAATAAATATAAAAAATTTCTGCCATGACTTTAATTAAAAAAAAACATATTTATAATAATTTCGATCATCTGTGAATAGTTTCTGAAAGTTTCATTAACATCTGACAATTATTTTTATTTTTTGCAAGATTTTCCAAATTAATGTGTGTAAATACAAAAAAGCGCGCTAAACATTATCTATGTTATTTACTACC
>CAHIKZ030002315.1:177500-205000 GCA_903632075.3 Acanthosepion pharaonis | reverse complement strand
ATACAAATATTCTTTAGATCAAACGAACTGATATACTATATATATATATATATATATATATATATATATATATATATATATATATACAATTCCTTTTATTTTTTCAAAAAAAAAATAAAAAAACAGCTTTTAAAGGCAAATATTTTCTCTTGACTTTCTCAGATGCGCTGGCATCAGAAAAAATAAACAAGGCCCATCGCCAATAAAAAAAAAATAAATGAAAAAAAAAAAACGTAAAACAAATGAAATATTTCATTTTATAATTTTTTGCTAAAATTCAAGAATGATGGAGAAAAAATATCCTTGGCTTAGAAAACACGTCTGTTATTCAGGGGAAAAGTGAAAAAACCAAAAGAAAAAGAAAAGGAGTGTTCGATTGCCCAAGAGTGGCGTCGATCCAGAAACGTAGGATTGGCTAAATGACTTGTCATAAAACGTTTCTAGTTTTATGAAACAACTCTCAACTAAGGGAGCAAAGCAAAGATGGTGGTCCGAAGATGAAGACGTATAGTTCAGCCCAAATTTCATTATTGCTTTATATATAAAATATTAGTTTTTTTTTCTTGTTTTACTTAATAAACAGTGAAAAAAAATCGACAAGCAAAATGAGGAAAGAAAAATATTGGCGTATTACCAAATATTTTGTTGCTGCTCCCTCTCTCTTTCTCTCTCTCTCTCTCTCTCTCTCTCTATATATATATATATATATATATATATATATATATATAATATCAGTCAGTGACACTCACACGTGGGTATATGTGGAGCACAAATATGTATACGCATATTGGCAAAACAATAGATGGCTCACAGGCGCGTGCGCAAACCCTACACAACATGGGAAGTGTGTGTGTGTATGCATGTATATATGTGTATTTATGTGTGTGTATGTGTGTATCCTAATTCCTTATAATAAGATACTATGTATATATAGAGAGGTAGGGCGCAGGTACATATGCGTACTGGTATATATATATATATATATATATTATATATATATTATTTTCTCCCACAAAACTGCTCACAGGCATAATTTTTTATACACAATATATATATAATGTATGTCTGTGTTTGTGTGTATGTGTATGCATGTGTGTGTGCGTGTGTATATGTATATGTGTATATATGCGCATACTAATTCTTAAAATAAGATATGGTTTGTATGTATGTATGGAAATGGATTATACGTATGCATACCTATGCTGACAAAAACACAAAAAATGGAAATAGATCTAAGAACACACAGGGGTCATTAAATGATAAGAATACTGGTATCTTTCTCACCCTTTCTGGGACAGTCTTAATTGCTATATTACCCTTCACGCAGAACTTTTCTACTGCCAGTTCAAGGAAGACATTCGTGTCACTAACAGACAAAAAAGAGAATGTCTAATAGCGAGAATATTTAACATGGAAAAACTTAAGAAAAATTAATTCCTTTTTAATAATATGTGAAAATCTCCACGCTTTGCCTGATGAAGGTCGCGAGACCGGAAACCCGTGAAGCAAATTATGGAAAATAAAGCTTAATATATTTTTTTTAAAAATCCACATTACAACTAAAAACGTTTGCGGTTTCTCTCTTTTTAATATACGCACTTTTCTCTCGTTTGAACTACAATAAACTCTTCCCTTTATATATATATATATATATATATATATATATATATATAGAGAGAGAGAGAGAGAGAGAGAGAGAGAGCGAGCGAGCGAGCGAGCGAGCAATCAGAATCTATTGCCCGTATGATGCCGGGTTTTTTATAACTTAATAAGCACAAAAAATGTATACCGAAGTCAGTTTTCACAACTATAGTTTAAATACAAATTTGACAAACGAATTATGCAAAAAAGACATGACAAAATTATTCGTAGATTAGAACATATCCTTTTATATTGATTGATTCGTGTAAGTATAAGTAATCTACATAATTATTTTATCATTGAAGCTGTCTAGACTATTTATTCAGTAGAATATTTGTGATAATTCCAGCAAAGAACATCACGTGGTGCATAGAATGTCACCATTGTTATTCTTAGGTTAACAACACGATGCAGAAGACAAAAGCTTAACGTAGACCTGAGAAAGAGAATTATTAATTTCCACACGTCGGGAAATAGTTACTGCACTATTTCAAACCGGTTAGCTATCCCTAGATCTACGGTAACGTCCGTTATAAAGAAGCTTAAACAGTTTGGCACTACAGAGAATTTGCCTGAGCGTAGAAGTAAAGCCAAATTGTCACCGAGTACTGCACGAAAACTGTGCAGCGAGGTTAATATAAAGCCAAGACTTGTTTTAAAAGACATCGCCAGAAGCTTGGACACGATGGGTATCAGCGTAAGTACTCGCACAATACAACGTTGTTTAAATAGAAATGGCTTGTATGGAAGCCCGACCACGACAAATCCCTCTTCACAAAGAATGTCACATTGTTTCTCGGTTTAATTTCTTGGACAAAAAATGTTGCTTTTGGGAACAAGTTCTCTGGAGAGGTAAAACAAAAAATGAGCTTTTTGGACGGAATGATGTACAGAAGATTTGGCGATTGAAAGCTGAAGCTTTCATCCCAAAGAACACAGTAGCAACATTAAAACATGAAGGCGGCTCGATTATATTTTTTGGGTTGTTTTATTTCAAGAGGGACTGGATAATTAATTGCAAGGAGAGGAATAATAAAATCTGCCGACTATATCAAAATTCTGGATGAAAATCTACAACTATCAGCGCAAAATCTTTATCTGGGTTGGAGATTTACTTTCCAGAAAGATAATGACCCCAAACATACATCAAAATCAGTGACTGTGTTGCTTCAGAAAAAGAAGATTATAGTTCTGCCATGGCCTTCAATGAGTCTTGACTTGAATCCTATCGAAAATCTATGGCAAGAATTGAAAGTTCGAATAAATCGTTGGTTATCAAAAAAAAAAGAAAGACCTCCAGGAATTAGAACGTGTAACTTTGACCTTCAATGAATAATATGACAAACTAGAAAGTTTTTTTTTTTGTTCAAACACGATAAATGTCCAGTCTCTAAAATATATATATATATATATATATATATATATATATATATATATATATATATATATAGGTGACAGTGTGGGACAAAAGGGATGGAGAGAAAAAGATAAAGAATACAGGTGAATTTGGAAAGATTGAAAAAAAAATCTTTCAAAAATTTTGAAACTACCAGCTTCTCTCGTTTCGTGCACATGCTTAGACGTGGCAACGCCAACAATGCCCAGTCCGATGAAATCGTAACGGCTGAAACGCGTCCGAAACAACCTTTCCAATTTGTCCTATTATATATATATATATATATATATATATATATATATATATATATATATATATATATATATATTTATGAAAATTTCTCTGATTTAACCAGTAGAGAAGACAATATCTATGAATAAAAATGACAATAGGAAAACTGGTAATTGCTGACGCGTTATATATATACTGGAAATTTTACTCATCTGGAGATAATCTCAATTTAATTTGATCACTTAGATTTAAATTAAAAAAATGTTACTCCTTAACCAATATTCATGATGTTAAAAATATTAAAATTAAAAATATTTTTGGAAATTTAAACACTTAATTCACTCTCTAAAGTTAACTTTAAAATTTAAGAAAAAAATTCAATATATTTAAAGGTGGATACGTGTGGATATATTTATATGTATATGTAAGTATTTGTATATGTATATGCGTGTATACTGATGTATATCGATACATGTGTATGTTATTATTTATGCAATTGTACATGTAAAGCTGTGATATATATATATATATATATTGCTTAAATGTTAATTTTAATGGGTGCATATATTTGAGTAGATATTCTGTTTTTATTTATCTATTAAACAGTATATTTATTTATTTCCATCTACCAGCCTGAATATTTCAGAAATCTTATTAAAAAAATATGCGCCCGCCGGCAGGATTTGAACCTGCGTTCTATCTCTCTAACATTCACACGTTCAGCTCAGCCAATCAAAATCCACATCCCTATTTTGTCTACCATCTGAGATTAGAGATGTATGTGTATGTGTATTTACGTAAATATGTATGTGGTGTATGTATGAAAAAGCAGTAATTTTTTTTACTAGTACCTTCAAATCTTACTCCATCATGATTTGAAACCTAAACTTTAATTAAGAAATATTACCCGTCTAAAAATAGCTACAAATTTAATTCCTGAATTAGACTCTAACCGATAAAGATTTTAACTTAACAGTCATTCATAATGTTAAAATATTACTATTAGTAAATTTTTATTTTTTATTTTTATTTATTAGTATAATATTCGGCTTATATTAAATCCCTAATTTATTTGTGGAAAAGTTAAATATTTAAATTGCTAACAGGCATTAAATTCAATTTCTTTGTGGAGCTATACCACCCCTCTCCTTCCTCGCAAACCCCTACATACATCTCTTATCCCTTTACTACCCTTTTTTCTTCTTTCCTCTATTTTCCTTTTTCCCATATCATTTCCGTTGAGCTGACCGATTAAATAGGTCAATGTGTGATACTTACCCCCTCATTCCTCAATATTAAGTATTGTAATAAAAATAAAAATAAATATTAAAAATCTCCCTTCCCTCTCTAAACTCGACCATGTCTCTCACACTATTCCTCGCCACCCTCTATGTCCACTTATATAAGCTTAATACTAACCGTCAAAACTGTAAATATTAAATTCATTTTTCGTTTCACCTTTGAAAGTGAAGTCTGAAGATCCAGAGAAAAATAAAATTCTCTGGTGAAATAAATTATTACAAATGGAGCCTTAAAGTGGTATGTTTTTCTTTAAATTAAATTATTCGTTCTGACTTAATATTCAGCTCACAGGATTTCATCCTCCTTGGGATTATCCATACGGATTACCAAGATTTTCGTTATACATATATATATATATATATATATATATATATATATATATATATATATAATATATAAAACAGTGACTAATTTTGCTAATGATGGAAGACTCTCCCAAAAGATTGAGTTCTCAATTTTAGTGGCGTTTTTATGAAAAATTTTATACGTAAAAAAAAATAACCTTTGGGCAGGTTTCAAATTTGGGGTTAAATTTCTAACTGATGCTAAATCAGCCGGGTTTCGGTGTCCCGTCTTGAAGTAATCAAAATTTGTCTAGTCACACTGATAAACTGTGATATATATATTCAATATATATATAAATATATATATATATATATTATATTGATTAAAACGCTAATTTTAATGAAAAATTTGCATATATTTGGACAATTTTTATATTCTGTTTTTATTTATCTATTAAACAGTATATTTATTTATTTCCATCTAAATTTCCTGAATATTTCAGAAATGTTATTAAAAAATTATATATAAAAGGATTCGATTATGTGTTCTATATATATAATATTCCATCATTCAGCTCATATAATAAAATATATTCCTGTTTTATACCATCTGACATTAGAGATCAGCCTCAGAAGAGCTGTGCCAAATACACTACCACTAAAATATAATTGTATGAAATTATTATTTAATACTACTAGCTATAAGCTTGTTGTAGCATAGCTACAAACGATAATGGGTATGTCCCCGTTCACATAAATACAGTACTAAATACTGTATGTTAGTCTGCATTTTTATATTCGTTTTAATGTAATTATAACTGTCGGCCTCTAGATTGAGAGGATCCCCAGACGAGGCTGCATCGAAGGGCAGAGTCTCTTCTCGGAAAACAAATATTTATATATATTTGTTAATAAACACGGGGTCTACGGATAACTTTTTTTCAAATATATGGCACAATATTACATTTTAATTCGGCCTTGTTCCATATTTGAATAGTGGGGAGGTTGGTTAATCATGCTGCAGTTGAAGATTCGTCTCCATTTGTGTTGGTCAAACTTTCTGCTTCCGGTTAGATTAATAACCAAACGATCTTGTCTCGCCAAAACAGCTAAATGACTCTGTTTTATTTTCAAAAATTATAATTTGGGGCCGAGTTTAATAGGCTCAATTTTCCCACGTTAAATTCGGCCTTGTGTGCCAATTCATCGTGGAATCCATTTGACTCACTTCTAGCAGTTGAAACTT
This sequence comes from Acanthosepion pharaonis, assembly GCA_903632075.3. NCBI lineage: Eukaryota > Metazoa > Mollusca > Cephalopoda > Sepiida > Sepiidae > Acanthosepion > Acanthosepion pharaonis. The sequence goes on along the minus strand of CAHIKZ030002315.1, from coordinate 198,900 downwards.
CCTCTACGCGCCGCTGGCAAAAACTTATATAATGTTGTTCTTTTCGTAAGTATTATCGTTCATTACCAACTTTCGTGTGATTATTCTATTCAGTAATATTCCCTAGGTTAATTAGTAGAACTAGTATTAGTAAATCATTAGTATCTACAAAAAAGATTTTGCATTTTAAAAATATTTCTGGGCTTTAAGTAAACTGCAAAATGTTGATAAGTGTTGATAAGTTGCAATAAAATAAGGAAAGAAAATATTGGATATGTTTCTCTTAAATAGAGGGTTAAATTTTAAGATTATAGTATGATATATATAAGGTAAGAATGGACATTTTTCAAGACATGTTGATCAGAAGATTTATATCTACTATACATAAATTCATATATAAATGAAAGTGATTTATCTTCCTTTCGAGCTCAATGATTTTTACCAACGCTCAAAATTTCTTCTCAAATTTGAATTCTTGCGCAGGATTAACTCTAAATATATATTTGTTATATTCGTTCATTTATTTGGTCAAATTCTGGTTAAATAAGAATATCACTACAGGTTTCTGGTCGACTGAAAATCAATTGCGATTCACCAAGGGATCATGTTCGATTTCCGTGATTGATGGAAAAGCTCAGAGTTAAGTGCATTGACAAAGAAAGAAAGTGATGAATAAATATTGGTTGAGTTAAGTAAATGCTTTTTCTGTGAATGGACTACCGATTCACTTATTTTCCTGGCTATACAGAGACAGATATGGACAGGCCAAGACAGATACTTAAATATGAATAGAGTGACAGAGATAAATGGATTGAGATGAATAACAGACTGCGATATACTGAATCGGCAATTGTTATGAATGAAGTGACAAAGATGAAAAGATGAACGAAGTCATTATATATATATATATATATATATATATATACATATATATATATATATATATATATATATATATACATTCATATATTGATATAATATATATATATATATATATATATATACACACACACACACACATATATATATATACACACGTACATACACACACATATATATATATATATATATATATATGTAAATAGTATGAAAAAAAAAAAAATGGGTGGGTTCATATGAATAAAGGTACGAAACTTCGAAGTTAAGTGAAAAAAATTTTTCGGTATTAATTATATTATGAGCCTATCCCTGTTTTCGAATTAAGCAATTCCTAAAAAAAAAAAAAATATATATATATATATATATATATATATATGATAAAAAAAAATATAATGGAAAAAAAAACAAAAATCCTTATATGCAATTATGCTGTTTTAATGTTAATATGTCAACGTCGGACATTTCAGTCTCATAAACCATCTTCAGGACATATTCATAAATTATAACATTATCAATACAATTTGACAAAAAATCGATGTACATAAGAACAATCTTATCCAAACAAATAACTGAAAGTTTTATAAGATCAGCGCTTATATTTTAAAAATAAAATTTTCAGTCGTCACGAATTAAATGTATAAAATAATTCCTTCTTTTCTTTTTTTTATTAAATACTCAAATTTTAGGAATAAAATTTTTTATTTTGTCACAAATGACGAATCAATATTGGTTTAATATATATATATATATATATATATATATATATATATATATATATATATATATATATATATATATTGCATCCGGTTCCTTGTACCACGGTGATAGTCCAAAAAAGAACCAATAAAGAAGAACTCGAACATGGATATGGAATAAACAGATATATTACAAACAGGAATATATATAGAAAGTAGAAAGTGTTAGTACGAACAATCAGGTTTAGTAGAGAACAATGTAGTCTCGACCAGATATATCACTATTCAAACGTCTTGTAGTAATTGTCTGAACGCGACTCTGTTTTAAATTGCCTCTGACTCGACTCTTGAAATCGACTTGAATAAAAATGACACCCCCCCACCATGAGAATTTTCATGTGGCACAAGGCCGGTTTAACGTGGGATCTCCGATAATCGTGGGCTCGGCCAAAAATATGCCCATTGAACCCGATTTAAGTATTTTTTTTAAATCTGCTAGTACTTTCAAAAACACTCTTTTAAAAAAATCAAAAAAAAATTAACCTTAGCGTTGGATATACATCATCCATAAGTTTTTTTATCCGTTATCAATAACACATTTCTAAAAAAAATATATTTCGATACGCATTTAATTTTTTTTTCTATATACTAAATTAAAATATATACCCCCAAAAAAAAAAAAAAAAAAAAAAAATTTTCATGCCTGAGGATGGTTGAATGTACAGCCAAAAGTAAATTTTTTTTAAAAAAAAAAAATTATACAACTTTAAATTAATAAAAACTAGGATCATAACATTCATCTGACTTTTCGTAGGTTAATGCAACTTTAATAAATTTGTTTGCGAAGAAGTTTTTTGCCATTTTATATCATTAACTTTTTCTAGTTTACTTTTTGTTGTAATATAAATTGAACTGCATATTTATTTGATATATATATATATATATATATATATATATATATATATATATATATTATATATATTTTAATATTTGGGAATTAGCATTTTTTCATTCATGCATGTTTTTCATTAAATAAATATAAAAATAATGTATTATTTAAACCAAAATTCTTTTCATAGCGTCTGATAAAGGATTGATAACATTATCATTAAACGAAGAAAGTATTTATTTTCACAATAATGATAATCGTTTATCGTTGCTTGTTAATCATCCTTGTAAAAAAAATATTGACTATCATCATATTTTTTTTCGTTCTATTGGAAAATATATTGTATCATATTTTTGTCATCTTTGATAATTTGGTATGATTAAGCATTTGCTTAAATTGGATTAAAAATATGTATCAATATTATGATTTTCTTTCTTCGTTTAATGATAATATTATTAAAATTTCTCAACGATATGAAATTTTTATAAAATAAATGGATTCAACTTTTCTATATTATTTAATGAAACATGAATTAATATATATATATATATATATATATATATATATATATATATATATATATATATATTCTTTTTGTATATAAAAAAACAATTATTTAATGAAAAATTTTTTTCTCATGAAATGAAATGGTAATCTTCAAATATCAAATAAAATACAATACTGGCCATTATATTTAAAAGATACGGGGAAGGCCAACTACTTTTTAAACTTTTCAATAGTATCGAATTTTTTTTTTTTTTCGAACAACAGCACCAAAATTATATAAATTGTTCAAATCTTGAAAAAACATTTTTCTATATCCCTTACCATCTTTGTGATTCTTTAAATTTATCTTTTGAGATTTAAGACAATTCTTTTTTTTTTTCATTTTTTTAAAAATAGTAACAGAATAGCTGCAGTGTCTCAGAGCTGTTATCTAATAGCCAGTTGAGTGCCGTGCAGTGCTGTCATTGGTCGACATATCACATCATATCAATATTAGGAATCATGACACACGTCTCTTCTAGCATAATATTTATATTGGTGTTCAATACTTTTGTTTATGGGTTTATTTTTTTATTGTTAAATAAATGCTTCTTCAAACAGTGGTTTTAAATTTTTCTTCTCTATGTTTGATCGACAATGTTCGTTTAAATATTTCCTATAAGTTTTGTTGAAATTGATCTGTTATTTTTTGAGATATGTTGTAAAAAAAATCCAAATGTGTTAAAAATTTTAATACCCACTGTATATATATATATATATATATATATTATATATATATTATATATATATATATATATAGACAGATACATTTTTTTTTTTTTTTCCATAAACAGAAACAGACTATCATCACTTATTATTCAGTATTTGTTAATATATATTGTAATGTAATTGTTCATCTTTTATAATGGCTTGAATAAATTTCTGTATTATTTAATTAAAAATATGTATCAATATTGTGATTTTTCTTTTTCTTTTTTAATGATAATGTTATTAAACTTATCAGATGTTATGAAAAGGTCTTTATATAAAATAAATAACACACCATTTTTCTATATTATTTAATGAAACATGTATATATATATATATATATATATATATATATATATATATATATATATATATTATTCAAATTTAGCTTGAACTATAGCAATTCAAAATCTATTTTTGTTTGTCTTTATTCTTTTTTTTTTTTGACTTTTTTAGACTAAGAACATAAGACACCATTTCTTTCTTTAAAATTTCTGAATTATCGATTCTTTCTTTTTTTGACACTTCCATTTTTTCCTCATAATGAAACAATTTGCCTCACAGGTTTGTCTACACTTTTTTAAATTTTCCGATGTTTTTTTAAAATGTAAATATATTTTTTATATATATATATATATATATATATATATATATATATATACAAATGTCCATAAAGTTCATGTGCACTTTAAAAAAATTATAACTTTATTTGTATTTGCGATAGAAATAATCTGTAAAAAATGTTATAAAGTTTAATGTACCTAGTTTTAAGTATAAGCTAAAATAACTAATGTGATTTCAGGCATTATTACTGTAAATCAGTTGGCAAATGTTTTCCGTGAACTGCAAAATCGTATTACCCTTTGTATTGCTAATGATGGAGGACATGTGGAAACTTAAATAAAATTTCAATAAAACCTTAAAAAATATAGATTTACTTCTTTCTAATCCTTTTTTTACAAATTATTTCTATCGCAAATACAAATAAAGTTATAAATTTTTTTAAACTGCACACAAACTTTATGGACACCTATGTATATATATATATATATATATATATATATATATATATATATATATATATATATATATTTACCATAATTTATAATTTTGAATAATTCCAATAATTTAAATTTTTTTATATTCTTTAAAATATATTGAATAATTGTAGATTAAAATAATATATATATTTATTTTAAAAAAAAAAAATAACATAAATTTTTTTAAAAAATCACTAAAAAATAGCCATTTTTTTTTCACACCTCTTTTGTCTTATTGTCAATAATGATGTTGAATATAAAAACATTTTTTCACATTCAACATCATCATTTTAAAAAAACGGAGAGTATTTTAAATTGGAAAATTTTTGTTTGATTTTTTAATATATTCTGTTTTAAATTAAAAAAAAAAAATTATATATATATATATATATATATATATATATATATATATATATATATATATATGGTGTCATAAAATGTTTTCATTCATTAAAACTATACTCACATTGGTGCTTACTTTCCCCCAGATAATGGTGGCATGCAAAAATTTTAAAATATTAATACGAACTAATATCAAAAAATAAATCAAGAAATAAAAAAAAAAAGAAAAATGTCCAGAATCGGCTTTTTGTCAAATAATTTTTCTGCCAATTCTCTTTTATGTGTAACCTTGTTTTTCAGTTTTAAAAAAACGATTAAGTAACTTTTTAGTGAAACATTTTTTAAACTAAAATACACTAAAAAAAGTAAAAACTAAAACAAATAAAAAAAAAACAAAAAAAAAGACCTAATGATCCTGAAAATATCTACCTATGTTTCACCTAACGGATCATGATATAACTCTTTTAATTTTAAAAAACTTTTAATAATTAATAAATTTTATTGAAAAAATAAAACTGCCATATAGAAAAAATTAAAAATAGCATAAAATCAAAAACAAACTCAAGGAAAACAAAGAAGTTTAAGGCATAAGTTTCAAATCAATTTTTTAATTTGTAAATACAATATTCCGATCCCCGCTTATTATAAGAGGCTGTAAAATAAACAAGCTAAAATAATAAAAATGACGATCCTTCGGTTTCAAAATAACCTCTCTAGATAAGTTCTGTCTTTTTATATATATATATTTATATATATATATATATATATATATTTATATATAAATTAATAATTAAATTCATAAAGAATTTTCAATTTTTCTGTTTCATGCTATTTTAATCGTCAGTCCACCAAAATGATAATTAGCATGAAACACACTTTATCGCCTTGGTATTGAAAGTATATTCAAAATATTTACATATGCTTATCTCTAATATTTTTAACTTTATCCCATAAATATAGCATAACTTAAGACTAATATTTCTTAATTATATATATATATATATATATATATATATATATATATATTTTTTTTAAATATAAATGAAATAGGAAATCTAATTTTGTCGATGCGTTTCGTTTTTATTCTTTACTTTCTCAAGGCAAAAAAAAAAAAAAAAAAAATAATCAATTTATTTAAACAAAAAACGAATAATAAAAAAAAAATTGTCCTTTGCAACTGAAAGAAAAATTTAGAATAACAAATTTTTCATTTTAAAATACTTTAATAAATTAAATCATTTAAATCACGTGTTCATCATATTGATTTTTTGCTGTTGTTGAATAATTCAACCATTTTCTTTTGATTTCTCGATATTGAATATGATATTTTAATCTCTCTACTCTTAAATTCTTCCATATACTAAGGACATTTTTTTTTTTTTTTTTTTTGCCTTGAGAAAGTCCACATTGGAAAAAAAATCGGCAACTACTAAAAACAGTTAATGATATTTCTCACTTCTTTCCGAAGCATACGTTATAATTCACGGATAATAGAATCTTTTTTATCCATGATCGCCTATCTCCTGAAAAATATAGCATTTTAAAGGAGAAGATTTTCTGCGAATCCATGCCAAACTTTTCATTCAATTCATATGAATAAATATAAAAGAAGTAATAAAACCTGATACAATTAGGTTAAAGGTTTCAGTCATATTATAATTTGGTTAAATATACCACCTTCCTTTTTTAACAAATATTTAATTTTTTTCATTTGTTTTCAAATACCAAACGAATTTTAAAATATTTTTTGTTAGTTCAAATATCCGGTGGTCAAAATTTTTAAAATGTATAAAAATGATCCCAATCACGCGGCCCGGAAAATGTAGAACTAACTTTGTTGATCTCATATCAGCGGTTTTCTTTCAAATTTCCATTTTATTTCCCTGGACTTCAATCCGCATATTTTACAAGACTGTGTCTGCAGACCGCCAACCACATCAAACACCCCAACACCAGTTCTTTCCAGGCTGTCATAAAGGTGCCCAAGAAATCCGTGGCTAAGAGTTAAAGAATATTTAGCCTGTTGTTAAATAAAATTTAAATAATAAAATCATCATATTTCTAAATAATTATATATTTTTATATCATTTCTCGTTTTGTAAACATTAAGATGTTTGGCAAACAATTACGTATTTTAACGCTATGAATTACGAGTACTGTACTGTATGTTTTTGCGGCATTCACCCTGGGCGGATTGAGCCGGCTTCTTCCTGTTATGAGAAGAAGATTCTTGGGATAAATTAAATAGAAGTACTGTACCCAGGCCTACTCGGATAATGTTCTTGCTTTATATTCCCACAGACGCAGAGACAGGAACGACCAGAATATTTTTTTGCGATGCAGACGCTCCAGATATTTTCACCAGAGCCCTTGTGGATTATCAGTCCACCAACAGAAGTCGGAATCAAAGTTGAACGGTTGGAAAATATAGTTGGAATTAGTTTACCATCTCCAACATTGAGCACTTCAGAGATCGATTTGATAATCTTGCACGGAGAGAATTTACGTCTCTTTCGATTAGGTATAGAAGAGGGACTAAAAAAATTTTTTTCGACTTGTAACAATATGATGAAAAATGGGATTCGCATGACAGAAGAGGAGGAAAAAGGTAGTCGCTATCCCCAATTGAGAAACCAGGACCAGAATCAAACTATTCAATCACAATATGTTCTTTATTCTGTTTATATATTACGAACTACCTATTTTTTAATAAACTGAATATTGATTCTTTTTAAAAAAATATACACTCTTGTGCAAATTAATTGAAACAAAACGAACAATTCCGTTATTATTTACATTTTTGTATTTTCCCAATGAAACATGACCCAGTATGTCCATTCCACGAAGTCGTTCCTTGCAGATTGACCACAGATTCTCGATTGAATTTAAATCAGGATAGATTCCGGGCCAGTCTATAGTACTTTGATTTGCTCACTGATAAGGCTTTCCAGGGTTTTTGTGCAGCGTTACAAATTTCGTACGCTTCCTTGTAGTAATGTTCAACGCAGACAATGGCCGTAGTACAACTAATCGACAGTCGCAACAATAGCGCCTGGGTGTGATGAAATCTGATGCAATCACGGATGATGTAATATTTTTCAAACTAATTCCATCATAAACCCCGAAAATAGAGTAATATTTTCTGCACACCATTACAAATGACCTAATCTGAGGAAAAATATAAAACGATTCCACCCTGTCACTCCAATGGGTCAAAAACTGGCCGTGTGGCGAAAGAAATGAAACTAAAGCGGTTGTTTCAATTAATTTGCACAAGGCTGTATCTCTCTCAATCTATTCATATCTCTCTATCTCAACCTGTTCATATCTATCTATATATATATCTATCTAAAATAGATTCATATTATTGTACATTATAAATAAAAAATGACCTAATCTGAGGAAAAAAATAGAAATCGATTACACCCTGTCACTCCAGTGGGTCTAAAACTGGCCGTGTGGCGAAAGAAATGAAACTAAAACGGTTGTTTCAATTAATTTGCACAAGGCTGTACTTGATCGAGTAAGATAAGCATTATGTCAAAAGTGTTCTGATTCAGTAAACAGAAAAAAACTAGATTGGTGGAAAAATCTCTTCATATTATAGTTTGGATGAAAAAATGCAACCGTAAGTTCTATGCTAGCAGTTTCTTCTATCGCACTTCTTGCTTGCAGAACCCTCTACCGTCTTCTAGCTTCCCGGTTAACCTTGATCTTCCAACATTTAAATGCAATGTCAATCGTTATCTTTTGTCTTCATAATATTTTTCATTTTTTCACATTCAGTATGTCACTGAGTAAAATTTGAGAATAAGCAAGACACATAGATGCTACACTGTTCTCATAGAAGAGTGTTGATCATTACTTAAAGAATATTGTCATTTTTGATGGGTATTATCCCAGTAATTCGAATAATCATAAAATGATTTAAATGCATATTTAAACTGAACAATTGTATTGCAGTTATGACAAAAATAACAATATCGCAGAGAGTTTTAATGCTTATATTCAAGACTTACTGAAGTTTAAACGAAACAAATTACCCATTTATTACTTTTATTTATCTAGTTTAGCATACCATTAAATTTTAGTTTAATTATGTCACCAGAATAGAACTCTTCTGACAAGGTAGAAAAATAAAGTCTTATTCTTCGTTTCTCGATGTTTTCTCTTTCTCTCTATCTATCTAATATTTGTTTTTATATCCTCTCTGACAAAATGTGATTATTTTCAAACGTCTTAATACCAACGCGTTTAATTTTCAGGTACATGGAGCTCGTCAGCACGCGTAGGCAGTCCGTTTACGGGAAGGATAATCCTACTTTTAAACGTTGCGGCTATATATTTAAACAAAATAATGGTTAACTCTGATGAAATTAAATCCATACTGAAAAAAAAAACGGAATTGTGCCTCGAAAGCACTTAGATATTAACACTGACAAATTTCCGGCTTCTTCTACAGCCAAATTCTGAAAATGTAATACCTTTTTTCTTTCTTTTAGTTATTCTACTTAACATCAGACAGATGAATTTTCTGGGACACTTAATGAGAAAGGACGGCTTGGAGAATCTGATGCTCACAGGTCGAATAGAGAGAAAGATGGACATGGGAAAGCAAAGCATGACATACCTAGCAGATTTAAGCAAGGGGGTGGCAGAACAGGGCCTGGGGGAAGTAACAAAGGGACAAAACTTATTGGGGGCTACAAGAGACAGGGGGGGGGAATTGGAGAGCCATCATCGCCTACATCCTGAAGGGATACGGCACGTACAAAAGAAGAAAGGAGATCGCGCTGCGAAAGGGCTGAATTTTGATCAAAAAAATTGCTACCAATGTCTCGAGTGATAAACGGACGCCTGCTGTTACTGAGGCATAGGAAACCATATTTCTATATCTTTTATAGTCCACCATTTTGAATGTGTTCAGTCTTCGTTAGAGCGATGTAATTCCAAATGAAATCGGCAAATGCTTTTGTTACACTTTATCTGTAAAGATCGATCGAAACAAAATATTATCGATCCGATATTACGATTCCTTTCATGTTTGAAAGCGAAACCTCATACACATTCTATTTATAAATGTAGACTTACGGACAATAATAAATATGCAAAAAGTGCGGCATCCTCTCTTGAAAGCAATGGCGTGATTTTAAAAGCCATTGCATGTTCATAATCTGATCAATGAATCTTAAAACAAAAGACAAATGATCACAAGTTCATAGCACATTACAATCGAATCTCACACGTTACTATATACGGCTTCTGTCTGAAAAGTAACGGGACTGACTTAGCTGTGTGAGTTATGGAAGAAAGAGGGATAAACGGGGTTATGTTAATGTTGTAACCTCGGGAATTTTACTGAATAAAATTATCACACGAAGGCTGGTCATGTTCCATGTGTGATACACGCTTAGGCGATCATGTATCTTTCGATACATGAACACCTCTTTCAATACATGACTGACGAGGCAGATTTTTTTCCCGCATTAGCTTGCCATTTTTTTTCTGCGGTAGAAAGTTGCCATCCAAGGCTATAGAACCCGGGCTGTCTTGCTATTTATCCATAGCTGGTGGTGGAGAAGAAGAGGATTCATACTTTCTCAAGATTTTCTACGTTAAATTTAAACTAAAGAGAACCAAAAATTAAGAAATTGTTTCGTATATGAGTCATGACCCGTAGATTTGAAATCAATGGCAGCAACAGACGTTAAAGAGTAGCGAATGTAAATGGATACATCCTATATATTAGACAATGTTAAGTGGTAATGTAACAAAATGCTAGACATGTTATATGCTTTGTAAATCTCTACATAAACAAATTTTTATAGTTGATAAATAAATAGCTTCTTTAAGAAACCAGTAAATAATTTAAACGTATAGACTTAATTGGTAAATTAATATGCAACTGTTAAATAAGTTTCTTTATATAAGGTGTTAATAAAAATAACCAATTTATGCAGAATGTCAAAATACCAACAAAATACCAATACATCCGTACAAGATGATACTATCACTACCAGGAGATTAATTCAGAATTATATTAAATCCAAATTAATCTTGCCAACAAAAAGATAAGTCGTATAGAGTGCAGCACAGTTCAACTAAAATATAAGAAAAATCATTTTGAAATTCCAAGTATAAATGAATTGTAAAGTAAAAAGTGGACTGTGTTTACAATTTACTGTTAACTCGAATATTTCGTTTAATAAGGCATTCTTATCAAAGAACCTGATAAGTTGCCCTTTTTTATGTAAACACAGAATACAGGATTCATATAAGGATGTACATGTACTTGCCATTTTTAAAATTTTCTATTTCAGCTTAGGAGTTTTATTATCATCTTTCAAACTCCAAAAATATTTAGAAAGTGATACATTATTTCTATAAATATTATTAGTAAAGGACAATATATGTTGATACCACCTAGTCATGAAAGAGTTCTTAGTACTACCAATATAGAACTTTTCAACCGTCGGTTTTTCTATTCTAGAGATAGTTTATCTATTTCTACAATAGAAAAAAAGTTTTAATCTTAAATAATAAATTATATTAAGCCCTACTCTGTATTGAGCCCTGTTTTAAAATATTAAATACTAAAACATTGGAATTATATTCCATTTGTTTTATCATATATCTGAATATATATATATATATATATATATATATATATATATATTATATTTGACATTTGTATTCCTATACATAAAGAGAAGTGTCTCCTCATATTTATCTATCTATCTATCTCATCTCATCTTATCTCATCTCTCTCTAGCTCTCTCTCTCTCTCTCTCTATCTATGTATTGACATATCTTCCTATTTATTACAACCTGCTCATATCTATCTATCTATGTCTTCTCATATCTATCTATCTATCTCATCTCTCAATCTCTCTTTTCACATTAAATATCCATTTATGTATTGTCATATTTTCTTTTTAAAATAAATTTTCATTTCTATCTATCTCACATGACACGTTGAAAAAAAATTATTATATATATATATATATATATATATATATATATATATATATATATATATATATATATATATTTTTCAAAAAGGCAGGGGTTTCTTTTATAGTAGATAGATAGATAGATAGAATAGATAGATAGATTGATAGATAGATATTTTAGTCGTTTTCTGGACACTAACGAAGAGGACACAATTCAAGCATACATTCTGTCACATGTAATTCTTGGAATCCCAAAAAAACAAGGCAGAGTGTCAAATTAGTTAAAACGTTTCCATGTTGACAAAAGGCGATTAAAACGCAGGAAATTGATATCCATCTTCGGAAATATACGCCTGACTGATTCACTGATTAAACCGGACAGATCAATAATCGCAAACTAGAGGGCACTTTTGCATCATTCTGAATAATGATTAGGTTTTTATCATAGATAAAGGCATAAAATACCTATGTGCAAGTTTCATACATACATAAAACATATAAAATATATATATAACCTATAACTATATAAAATATATATATATATATATATATATATATATATATATATATATATAATTTAATTTAAAAAAAAAACAGACCACTTTAAGGCTCCATTGTGTAATTTATTTCACCATTTTATTTTTTATCTGGATCTTCAGACATCACTTTCAAAAGGTGAAACGAAAAAATGAAATTAAAATTTACACATTTGAATTTGTCTGTATTCAACTTATATAAGTTGAATTAGAGGGTGATGAGGGATGGTGTGAGAGACATGGTCGAGTTTAGAATTAAAATTTAATATATACATATAAAAGTGAACATTGAAGTCAACACTTAGAGGCGACAGTCTGTTTCATGCTAGACGCAATCGTGAGGCCACGAGTGCTGTTATTTTTCTCGGTTATTTATATATACGGGTCAGTGTTGCATTGTGGGTAATCTATTTTGGCGGTTATTTTACCGGAAGTCGTTTATTGTCTATTTATTTATTTGTATTAAATTATTTTTATTTTTTTATTTTTTATTTTTATTTTTATTTCTTACCTTATGTATTTATTCATTTTTATTTTAATCGGTTTTTATTAACGCAGTAAAAATTTGTTTATATCGCTTATTTGATGGTTTTGTTTTGGTTTGGGAACATAAAGCTATTTATTCAGTTTTTTTTGATTTTTCCTTACATTGCTATATATATATATATATATATATATATATATATATATATATATATATATATGGGTAAACAATATGGTGATCAACAAGTATATTCAAAGGTTATCCTGACTTAAAATTTGAATAAAGATAAATAAGAAATAAAATAAATTTAAAAATTTAAAATTAAATAATAAATATAATTTTACGTACATAGGTCGCTGGAGGTAAAAGGCCGAAGGACAAAATTCCTCCACAGAATCTAGGATAAAATTCACCGTCATAATAATAATAATAATAATAATGATAATACCCGGTTACGGACAGAGGACCTGTTACATTTCTATGGGACTACACAATACACACTGAAAGAACGATCAAGGCCAACCGCCCAGACATTGTTATTAAAGACCACAAACAAAAAAAGTGACTCCTTATTGATATGGCAGTCCCTGCTGACTGCAATGTATCTTTAAAGATATTCAAAAAGCTGTCAAAATACAAGGACCTTGAAATAGAAATCTCAAAAATGTGGCATATGGGAACATCACTAATTCCTGTTGTGGTTGGAGCCCTAGGACTGGTTGGAAAAGACTCCAGTAGACTATTTGAAGGGATTCCTGGAAATCTATGCCTCAAAGAGATACATAAAATAGTTCTGACAAGTACAGCCCACACTTTACGAAGGGTTTTATCTATGTAATTTTTTTTTGTCAGTGGAAAGTGTCATGAAGCGAGTAATCAAAGGAAATAATAATAATAATAATAATAATAATAAATACACCCTCTAAAACTCCGCTACAATCATAATCGTGGCTAGAGTTCCCCAATAGTATAAAACACATTCGAAAAGATATTCCTCCATAAATATGTCGTAAAACTAAGGAATATTGGTAAACTCCAAATTTATTCTTAGCTACCATGTATATGTTTGGGATGATTCATTGGTCATTACAATTTGTTTCTAAGAAGATAAATTACTTTTAAATAATAGTGTTTATTGTCTCATGTTAATTTAAGTATTTTGGTTCTTCGTGATATCAAGATACACGAATTGTATTAGTTCGTTCTGAAAATAATGATCAATTTCAGAATCAAATTTATTCCTGAATTAATGTATTTAAAACGTGTTTACATCAGTCAAGTGAGGATCCCTGAACATGTATACACCGAGTTATTTATACGTTTGCGATAAAACTCTAAAGGTATAGACGCCAAGAAATTTTTGAATGCTGTTTATTAATGGTGGGAGTCTTTATGTATTTAAAGATAGTAAGAACAGTAAATTTTAAAAAGACAATTCCTCCGCAATTCTTTTGTGATGTCAAAAACACTCCTTGCCACTTTTGTGATGTCAACGAATACTCGGTGTCACTTTCGTAATGCTCGTTGTAGTAGAGACTTTGTAATCGCAGATAAAACTATAGTAACGCCGTTGAACAATGCTGGTGTCAGACGCCTTCGAATAACACTCGCACTAATAGTACTTGCTCGATAATACTCACTCGAATCGAAACCACTGTATAATGATCTGAATAGAAACCGTATAGTGATCACTATAGAGAAATATTATAGTGAATAGTATAGAAAATAGCGGTCCGTATATAATAGAGGATAGAGTAGAAATAGCGATCCGACTAGTAATAGAGGATAGACTAGGAATAGCGATCATTTGAACGTCACGCGACCTTCGATATATACGTCACCTCTATGGTCTCATGGTCTGCTTAATAAAGCGATCTATGTTCAAACTCAAGTGTCTATAGCGACACTTTATTTCTATATACCAAATCCTAATCGTGGTAAATAAACGACGAGATATCATTAGTAGTATATAGCACATGCGACAAAATTCCTTCTCAAAAATGTTAAAAAAACTAGGGTATATTAGTACACTCCAAATTTATTCTAAACTACCTGGAATGATGTCAGTACTTGGGATGTTTCATTTATTTAATTGAAATTTGTTTTCAATAAAATTTAATTACACTGAATTAATATATATATATATATATATATATATATATATATATATATATATATATATATATATTATATATACATATATATATTTTATACCAAAATTCCAAAATTTCTGTCCTTAAATTCACATATGAACTCAATACTAATAATAAAATCCCGTTCCTTGACATATTGATAAACACAAATAATAACAAATTTACTATTTCGCCATACAAAAAACCTACCAGCATAAATTCATGAACACTTAACTTTAGGCATTTAAAACAACACACACAATTCCGTAAAATACTTGTCGAAAACACAATTATACTTCGACATGAAAACAATCGACAAAAACTAAAAATTCTTGAAGTATTATACATCAAACAGTTGAAACCCAACCTAAATAAAATCAATTATAGCATCTCTACAAATATTCTTAAATGTCTATAATTGGTAACAGAAGCCATTGGTTTATACCAACGGCTTTCCATACATCATACTTCTCCAATTCAATCTCGTGTGGTCATGTGTGACGTCATGAGATGCGGTGCGATTTTCGTTTCTAGCGTCTTATATGCACGTATTTATCGCTGCTTAGAAATCATCTATGTAAACAATGACAGGCTATCATCACTGTCTTGTCCGTATATTGCTTAATATGTTGTAATTGACATCTTTGATAATGACTTAAGTAAGCCGAAAGCTTAGATTGGATTAAAAAATATGGATCAATATTATGAATATTTATATATATATATATATATATATATATATATATGAACCACATTAAGGGTCCATATATGGAGCCTTGATGTGTAGCAATATCTTGATATATGATATGCTTGATTATGTTGATATTTCATGCATAAGAAAGCATAATGTATGACTTTTAGACTCAGCCTCGTATCAAAATCCGTTGTTCAGAGTTTCACTGAATATCGGATTATATGATTAACTTATTAATAATAATAATAATAATATATATATATATATATATATATATATATATATATATATATATATATGGCCTGTCGGTTTTGGTATTGAGCACTCGAAAGTAGGGGGCACCCAGTGAGGATCGAACTCACTTTTCAGTTGTAAGCGAGACAAGCCTGTTAACCAATACACCACGCCGAGGTGCCGAAAGTTATTTTCCAAGCATAGCTTAGATGTGGCACAAGGGCGAGAGTTTGGGGCACCTAGTGAGGATCGAACTCACTTTTCAGTCGTAATTATTCTAGCGAGACAAGCTTGCTAGCCATTACACCCCTCGAGGTTTCCTCTCGGTTAAATTTCTATTTTAACCTTCAAGCTTATTTTAACTTTCACCATGCAGTTTTTCAAATTGTATATATATATATATATATATATATCTGTTTACAAACAGGTTTAGTCGAATGACATCGACAAGTTCTGTTTACCCAATTTATTATATTTTTCAAATTTTATATTGTTTTGTTTTGGTTTGGTTTGTTTTATTTTACTGGTTTGGTTTGTTTTTTTTAATTTTTTTATTGCTGGTTTCATTTCAACCTTTAATGGGTTATTTAATGCCGACAAGATTTTTTATTGCTGGTTTCCTTTTTCGTTTGTTTTCTTTTACGGCATATCAACCTCAATGGGTTATTTAATGCCGACATGATTTTTATTGCTTGTTTCATTTCGTTTGTTTTTTCTTTTTACAGCATATCAACCTCAATGGGTTATTTAATGCCGACAAGACAAGATTTTATTTCATTTCGTTTGTTTTTTTTTACTTCAACCTCAATTGTTTTAATTTTCTTTTATTGCTGGTTTCATTTTGTTTGTTTGCTTTTTATTTAATCAACCGACAATTTTTTATTTAATGCCTGACAAGATTTTTATTGTTTCGTTTGTTTGTTTTTTTTACGGCATATCAACCTCAATGGGTTATTTAATGCCGCCGATTTTTATTTCTGTTTTATTTTGGTTTCTTTTTATACTAACATATTTTTTAATATCAACCTCAATGGGTTGCCGATTTTTTATTTGTTTTCGTTTTTGTTTTTTTTTTTTACGGCATATCAACCTCAATGGGTTATTTAATGCCGACAAGATTTTTTATTGCTGGTTTCGTTTCGTTTGTTTTCTTTTTGGCATTCAATAGGTTTTTAATGCCGACAAGATTTTTATTTTTGGTTTCGTTTCGTTGTTTTTTTTACCTATCAATCAATGGGTTATTTAATGCCGACAAGATTATATTGCTGGTTTCGTTTCGTTTGTTTGCTTTTACGGCATATCAACCTCAATGGGTTATTTAATGCCGACATGATTTTTATTGCTGGTTTCGTTTCGTTTGTTTTTTTTTATATATCAACCTCAATGGGTTATTTAATGCCGATAAGATTTTTTGGTACTGATTTCGTTTTGATTTTCTTTTACTGCATATCAACCTCAATGGGTTATTTAATGCCGACAAGATTTTTATTGCTGGTTTCATTTCGTTTCTTTTCTTTTACGGCATATCAACCTCAATGGGTTATATAATGCCGACAAGATTATATTGCTGGTTTCGTTTCGTTTGTTTGCTTTTTAGAAATATCAACCTCAATTATATTTAATGCCGACAAAATTTTTATTGTTTCGTTTTCGTTTTTTTTTTTTACGGCATATCAACCTCAATGGGTTATTTAATGCCGACAAGATTTTTATTGCTGGTTTCATTTTCGTTTGTTTTTCTTTTTACGGCATATCAACCTCAATGGGTTATTTAATGCCGACAAGATTTTTATTGCTGGTTTCATTTTCGTTTTATTCTTTTTTACGGCATATCAACCTCAATGGGTTATTTAATGCCGACAAGATTTTATTGCTGGTTTCATTTCGTTTTTTTCTTTTTTGGCATATCAACCTCAATGGGTTATTTAATGCAAGATTATATTGGCAATTCAAGTTTGTTTTCTTTTATATCAACCTCAATGGGTTATTTAATGCCGACAAGATTTTTTTTTTTTTCGTTTTGTTTCGTTTGTTTGTTTTTACGGCATATCAACCTCAATGGGTTATTTAATGCCGACAAGATTTTTTATTGCTGGTTTCATTTCGTTTGTTTGCTTTTACGGCATATCAACCTCAATGGGTTATTTAATGCCGACAAGATTTTTATTGCTGGTTTCCTTTTTTTTGTTTTCTTTTACGGCATATCAACCTCAATGGATTATTTAATGCCGACAATATTTTTATTGCTGGTTTCGTTTCGTTTGTTTTCTTTTACGGCATAAACACCTCAATGGATTATTTAATGCCGACTTTTTTTTCAAAATATTTATTGCTGTTAATATTTTTTTTTTTGAAAATATTTATTGCTACTAATTGTTCTTACTTTCAAAAATCTATACTTTTGTTTTTCAAAAATCTATTTTTTCTTCAGAAATTTTTTGCTGGTAATCTTTGACAAAAATTTATTGCTGCTATTTTTACACGTTCATAGTGTTTTGACCCCAGCTTGGGCGGGAGGTTAACTATTTGCCCATAGCTGGAACCCTAACTGGTGGTACTACCCGGGTCAGGGTGGACCTGGGAACATCAGCTCCTAAAATCCTCCTGATCAGATATCGGATGTAATTTATCGTCTTACCAAGGAACCTACAAACAGTGTTTATAAATAGACGCTACCTATTTATTTTTTACTTTAAGTAACATGCATTCCATCCATCAGCCTACCTATTCAAGAAATCTGCAAAAAGGAAAGGTGTACTTAATCTGGTTCGATTTCTACTGGAACGCGCATTTATATGTACAGCGTGTGTCAAAATTAGCGCCTAATTTATGGTTTTACGGCTGTCAGTGGATTCAGTGTACGCCATTTGTATTACTGTGTACAAGAAGTTAGAAATCAATGAAAGACATGTTTATGTAACCATTTATTCGGGAAGGAAGGTTTTTACTCATGTACTGTACCAAAGTGTTTTATATGCAATATATTAAAGAGCCCTTCTTTTTTTTTACTAATGCATAGTTGCAGCCGAGAAGGCATTGGTGCAAGCGATTGCAGAGTTCGGTTTCCACAAACATCGCCCCTATTTTCTGAATAGGACGAGGCTTATCGCGATAAATATAGTGATTCAAAAACCCTCACACAAAGAAAGTCAAACACTAAGTCAGAAACGCTGCGTCTTATACACTTTCTAGGAAAGTGTTTATATAGACAGTAACGAATACAACGACTATAAAAATAGTCGCACGCCATCTTGCTTGGAAAAAAAAAGTCCTGATCTTTTAACTTGACCCAAACTCTGAGCGCTTCTTTTGAGACTGGCTTTAATGCACAGCCTGGATTTAGTAAGGTGATAAAATTATATTTCCCCTACAGTAATTAACTTGCAAAAAAAGACGTAAAGGTATCTTCTTTGCTGAAGTAGACCAGGAAAAAAACTACCACATTTGAAACAAGGCCGCAACATGATCTTCCTTTAGGACCAGACAGGGCTCAAACTGAATGAATCATCAACTTATGAAAATTATTATCATCTTAGAAAGAGAGTCAAACATAGTCTGGAGATTTGAACAAAGTTGTAAAAACTTTTTCTTTCTTTTGTTACGTTCTGTGTCGTCTCGGGTTACCCACTCTACCCACAAAACTATCAACAAAAAGGGTAATTTATTTTTTGTATTTGTTTTATTAAGAATGGCAACTTGAATTCTAAGAGGTTGTAGGTAGAATAATGTCACAGGAAACATGTCGCACATTGGTTCAGTGTCCCTCCGTGGGTGGTATCAGCCGGTGCAAACATAGATGTGGGAAGTATATCGACACCTCAGTATACTTGAGATCTTATGTTGAATTCGTGAACCCAGACAAAGGCAATGCATCATTCTTAGAATGCTCCGCCTACGAGGCATTGCAGCCAATCGCTGACCATTCTGGCCCTGGCATTCTGTAACACTTTTTGAATGTCCGAGAATCAGGCAGCCACTCGATGAGTGAAAGTGAGGCTCAGCATGATCTTCCTTAATGCAGAGAACCAAGCAAATGTGAAGACGAAAACCATAACAGGAACTTTCTTCTTGACTAAAGGTTGCTCAGAATGTCATCAATGACAGCACTCGAAAAACGAAGCTACATTTTCTGATATTTGCAGACGATATGTTTGGGAAAGGTTGAAGGTTCAAATAAATGCTAAGTTTTGGTGATTTTTACCATTTTGAATTGTTGAGCCAAAAATGCAACTTCTGGTTTGTACGAGTCTTTTGACGATAAGGTCTTTCATGCGCCCCCAAAGAAAAAAAAATGGTTCAAGGGTACAAGGAGCTTGTCAACAACTCAGAAAAGCAGAACCCGATACAATTTCATTAATTGTTTATCAAGCCATTAAATCAACATAAAGTCCATTATACACAGCTTCCGTCGTCCTGGAAAAAATCAGTACTGAACTGTTAATTTAACCAGAATTTGGACACTGATTTGGATTATGAACAAGCGTGGACTTATAATAGAAATATGACAAATTTATATTTTCCTTACAAATATTAAGTTGTCAAAAAAAAAAAGAAATATCAAAATTTTATTTGTCAAATTTCTCTTCTTCTTTTTTTTAACCAATGACAGCCGTCGAAAAACGACACTGCATATTTTGACAGTTGCAGACGACATTGCTTAGATAAGCGGAACGTTCAAATAAATACTAGTTCTTAATGTTTTTTTTTTTTCTTAATGTTAAATAATAACGTTCAAATAAATACTAGTTATTAATGCTTTTTTTCTTAAACAGTTAAGTCAAAAATTAACAACGGCTTAAGGCCATTTCACGTTGTAACTATCGATTCCCGTACGACAACCGACGTGAAGCAACGTCGATCTTGGTTAGTACCTAGAGTAGTGGCCGCTTGAGAATACCAAGTACTGTACATTTGGATATGCTGGTGGTGCAATGGAAAAGCTCACAGAATTGTTAATCAGAAAACTGCGTTCCAATTCCATTTGGGTTCGTTATATACTACTTACCTACGCGCATCTCTCTTCCTCTCCCAGCTATGGGTTAATTAGTAAGACTTATATAAAAAGAAATCATTATTATCCCCTTGAAAATTTCGCAAACGTTTGATAAGGTGATCGTCTGCAATAAGGAAAAATAACCGCACTTCTAGACAGTATCCTCGAATACAAGTGGCCAGCTATTATATATATATATATATATATATATATTGTTCAAATCTCATATAGTTTATTACATTTTCTTTTATTGTAAGAATTGTTTTAAAAGAACTACACAATTTATATCCTCTTCA
>CAHIKZ030002315.1:80000-172500 GCA_903632075.3 Acanthosepion pharaonis | reverse complement strand
ATATAATATATAAATAATTATACATATATATATTTTATTTATATTTATATTCATTTTCACACACATTATATATATATTTATATATATATATATATATATATATATATATATATATATATTCTATATTTATCTCTACCTATCGCTGAGATTGTTCATATCTAACACCATCTGTTTGTACCTCTCTCTTTCTCTCTCTATCTCAGATTGTTTCATATCTATCTATCTATCTATCTATCTATCTATCTATCTATCTATCTATCTATCTGTTCACATCAATCTATCTATCTATCTATCTATCTATCTATCTATCTATCTATCTATCTGTTCACATCAATCTATCTATCTATCTATCTAAGTTTGTTCATTTCTATTTATCATTCTCAGATTGTTCATATCTATCTGTCTGTTCACATCTATCTATCTATTTATTCACATTTAACTATCTTAGTTTGTTTATATCTATCTATCTATCTATCTATCTCAGTCTATTCATATCTGTGGCAATCTGTTCAGATCTATCAATCTAGCTCTCTACATATCATTCCCAGTCTTTTAACATCTACTTACCAATATATTTTCTTTAAATGTAACGCACTGAAAAAAAGCGTAGCATTCAATCATAAAAATCGAATTGCTTTTGTACTAATGGAGATTACAAATTTTTATGATCAAATAGGTTTAAAAATGCTATTATGTTAGCTACGATGCACTGTTTTAACGGTCTCACCTTGGTGACACACATCACTCTCTTTATTATATATATATATATATATATATATATATATATATATATCGCATCTATCAAAAGGCTTAACAGACATTCCTTTCACGTACTATTTGACAGCCTAGGTTTCTAGCCTAAATATTATATTTTTTAAATTATATGATTCTTCGTTGACAGGAAAATACTACAATACAGTATTGATCAAAAGTTAGGATTACCATCCTTAGGAAAAAAGATTAAAGACCTTATTGTTGAATTTAACAAATCTATGTACGCTGAGAGCTGAGTTCCAGTCGAATCCATTACATTCACTTACGTGCTAATACACTTGGGAAAAGCTATAAATCCTCTTCTCCTCTCAGCTATGGGTAAAAAGCAGGACAGACCGGATTCTATAGCCTTGGATGGCAACTGGTCTACTGCAGAAAGAAATGGCGACCTACTGCAGGGAAAAAAATCTGCCTCTTCAGTCATGTATCGAAAGATACATGATCCCCTAAGCGAGTATCACCCTTGGCACATAACTGACTGAAATTCGCTTACGTGCTAATACCCTTTGGAAAGTGATGAATATTTTTCTTCCTCCATGCTATGGGTAAATAGCAAGACAGAGCTGCCTCTGTAGCCTTGGATGGCAAATGGTCTACCTCAGAAAGAAATAGCAACCTACTGTGGGAAAAAAAATCTGCCTTGTCAGTCATGTATCGAAAGATACATGATCGCCTAAGCGTGTATCACGCATAGCACATGATTGTTGTACGTTGTAATATTCGGCTTCACCACTGATCAATTGAACAATATAAAATACTAAATCTAATATTAATGTTAATGAAGGGATTAGTTTTTCTCTTTTTTTTATTCCCTGTTCATCTGGCTTGGATCGAAGTAGAGTAAGTATTTACTCTATTCCCCCCACTAGGACGACATGTGACATAAGGTCTATTTTCAGGTGGAGACCCGAGCGCGTACACCCGGGACAGGAAAAAAATGCCCTCAGCCCCGCAACCGTAGGTTTCGCTGGCATCGGCGCGAGCACCGATCCCTCTGTCTGGCGCAATGGGACGGCGCGGACTTGGTCAGCTCTTCCTCAGGGTTGGCCACCTCTTCAGTATTATTTTCCACAGTTGCCTCTCCTTTGACAGAGAAGCCCCTGAGCGCACTCTGTCCATAGACAGAGACGCAACTGAGAAATGATAAGTAGATGTATACGTACTCAAAAAAAAAAGTAAGGATCGGAGTAGTGTATTTATCTTCGGGCGGACAAAATATATTTTATCTGGTAAATAACTGAGTCTATATTTTTGAGCAGAGTGTGTCTGAAAAAAATATTGAAAGATAAACCTGTCTCGGGCAGCATTAACTCATTCATTCCGCTAAAAAGTGGGGATTCGTAATAATACCGATGGCTGCGCGACAGACGTTTCCTGGGCTTTGGAGTATTTTTAAACCTGGCTCGAGTGTACCCGCTGGGGTTTCACACATTAAACTGGCCCTTTTACACACTCTGCCAGCGTCGGACGGAGTGTAAACAAAACTTACCATCTGAATGAGATCAAAGTGTAGTATCTATCCTCGGGCGGACAAACTATATTTCATCTCTCAATTCTCTTCGGGCAGAGAACAACTTAAAGTATTACAGAGAGATGAACCGCTTTCATGGAACAGCTCCCCGCTACATTTTTATTTTACTGTAGACTATCTCTTCTACATAACATATGTAAATAGATACAATCCTATTTAAAAATCCACTAAAGAAATATCCGACATTCAGTCAGTAGCAAGCATCCAGTATTTAAATTTATAAAATCTTTCTCGTCAAAGAAATTTTCAGTAAAATAATACTCTCGCATCGAGTAGATATTATCTCTCTAATCTTGATATTAGCCGATTCCTTACAAAGAAACATTTTGTATTCTTTGAGCGGGCAATCAGTACTGCTTTCAGTGAAAATTTCTAAAATCTTTCTTTTAAAACAATTATTCAGGAAAACAGGTCTCTCAAGTCCAGATGTTATTCTCTTTAGTATGTATTAGCCTTTTCCCTCCAGGAAATATTTTTTTCATTGACCTTCGGAGCCAGTACTTTTCATTAAATTTATAAAATATTTCTCTTAAAACAATATTTGGTCTCTCATTCATTGATCAAATCTTTCCAGTATTGATATTAGCCTTTCCCCACAAGTAATATTTGGCATTCATTGACCGTATTAAATTTTTAAAAATATTTCTCTTAAAACAATTATTCAGGAAAACAAGTCTCTCAAGTCCAGTCGATGTTATCTCTCTTTCCAGTATTGATATTGGCCTTTTCCCAAAGAAACATTTGGCATTCATTTCACTGAAACATTATTTTGCTTTCGGTTGAAATTTTTAAAATCATTCAATTGACCGAAAAACAGCTCAAGTCCATTAGTATTTTTTTGATTTAAAAATCCCCACAAATTTACATTTGGCATTCATTGACCGAATGCCATTATTCTTTTGGTAATAATTTTATAAAATCTTTCTCGTAAAACACAATTATTCAGGAAAACAGATCTCTCAAGTCCAGTCGATGTTATCTCTCTTTCCAGTATTGATATTAGCCTTTTCCCTACAAGGAAACATTTGAAATTAATTAACCGAGCACATAGTACTGTTTTTGATTGAAATTTATAAAATCCTTCTTATGGAACACTTTTTTTTTTTAGGAAAACAGGTTTCACAAGTCCAATAGCAGTTATCGCCCTTTTCACTATTGATGGGAGTTTCCTTCCTAGCCTTTTATTTGAACGAATATGTAGAGTCAACATCTTGATTGTTGTCGGAGTTGCATTTGATATCCGTTTAAGCTTTTGACAGACTTCAAGAATGTGCACGTGGCCGCGTGGTTAGTACGTTCTCATTCTGACCATGAGACCAGGGTGCGAATCTCACCATGGTCGATTTGACAGTAAGACGACTTCCTGATGTTATCGGACAGGAGGGAGTCGATCCCTGAAAACCATACCACGGGTTAACCCAAGCATTGTGAATGAAATTGTGTAGATGGAACCCTTGCTGGTCGTCGATGGCTCTGCTAGCAGGAAGTCACAAGTCATCGTGACCGAGAGATTGAGCGTGCTGGCTTTATTCAAATTGTTGATCCCGCTAGATAACACACCCTTTTCACAGAAACTTTAAATGTGGGTGTTGAACAAACACAACATGCGCCTGAGTGATCGTCTAGTGATGTGATTTTTGTTATCTGGTACAGTTCTTTATGATTCTATAGTTCACAAGGTTCAAAGAAACATTGTCTTTGCCAAAACCCACAGGCTTCACATGCTCAAATCTATTTGTACTTATTAAAAGCGGTTGCATACACCGGACAGTTTAGAGCCGTTTCCTTGTAAGGAAACATTATGCATTTATTGAGTGATTAGGTAGCGCTTCTGTCGGTTGAAAAGTATAACATCATTTCCTTACCAATTTTCCAGGAAAATAGATTTCTTAAGTATATTAGCAGTTATCGGTCTTTTCAGCATTGGTGAGAATTTATCAAGTTTTTGTGATTCTGTAGCACAAGTCCACAAAGTTCGAAGAAAGATGGTCTTCGACAAAATCCAGGCTTCACACGCTCAAAGACCTAATATTTTCATAATTTTTAATAAGAATGATTACAAAACAATTTCAAACAATTTTCGATGAGCAAACAAAATTAAGAAAAGGACTTCACCAAAGTTAAAAAATTCAAATCAACAAATTAATTCAAATAATGGACCGTCCAATGTATGACGATGAACTGCGTCCAAGAGCGAAGATGATATGCCGTAAAAGAAAACAAACGAAATGAAATCAGCAATAAAAATCTTGTCGGCATTAAATAACCCATTGAGGTTGACATGCCGTAAAAGAAAACAAACGAAACGAAACCAGCAATAAAAATCTTGTCGGCATTAAATAACCCATTGAGGTTGATATGCCGTAAAATAAAACAAACGAAACGAAACGAAACAAGCGATAAAAATCTTGTCGACATTAATTAGCCCATTGAGGTTGATATGCCGTAAAAGAAAACAGATGAAACGAAACAAGCAATAAAAATCTTGTCGGCATTAAATAATCCATTGAGGTTGATATGCCGTAAAAGAAATCAAATGAAACGAAACAAGCAATAAAAATCTCGTCGGCATTAAATAACCCATTGAGGTTGATATGCCGTAAAAGAAAACAAACGAAATTAAATCAGCAATAAAAATGTTATCGGCATTAAATAACCCATTGAGGTTGATATGCCGTAAAAGAAAACAAACGAAACGAAACCAGCAATAAAAATCTTGTCGGCATTAAATAACCCATTGAGGTTGATATGCCGTAAAAGAAAACAAACGAAACGAAACAAGCAATAAAAATCTTGTCGGCATTAAATAAACCATTGATGTTGATATACCGTAAAACCTAAGAAACCAAACCAGATAAACCATCAAATAATGGAGAAATCGTAACAATTAAATTCTTGATAATTGGTGATTAGTGAGCCAATGTATCAAAATATAAAAACCTTTAACTGCATCCAAATATATCAAGTCTGATTTCGGCTGATTGTTACAGCGCATGGAGAAAGATATTATAGTTGGCTTATCAACTCTGATATCTTTCTCCATGCGCTGTAACAATCGATGAGTACTGCATATTGTATCGGTATAACTTACACTTTGTGTATATTTCTGAGATAGGGTATTTTAACTGTTTACACTATTTACATTGTTCGAACTGTTGTCCTCATCTTTATTACCACATTAATTACGTTTCCGCCCTTGTACGCTACCGACTTCTTCAGGATACCTCCATATACTTATGAGATAAGATATTTTAACTAATTACGGTATTTACATTGTTTGGACTGTTGTCTTCATCTTTATTGCCACATTAATGACGTTTCGGCCGTTGTACGTCCCCGACTTCTTCAGGATCTGTCTATATTTCAGCGATGAGGTATTTTAAATTTATTTTATAATTGTTTGGACTGTTATCTTCATGTTTATTGCCAGATTCATGACGTTTCGGCTGTTGTACGCTCCAGCCTTCTTCAGGATCTCTCTATATTTCTGGGATGTGGTATTTTAACTATTTACAGTATTTATTTTATTTGGACTGTTGTGTTTATGTTCACTGCCACATTCATGACGTTTTGGCCGTTGTATGCTCCGGCTTTCTTCCGTACCGGTCTATATTTCTGCGATAGGGTATTGTAACTATTTTTTCTATTGACATTTTTTGGACTGTTGTCTTCATCTTTATTCGCACATTAATGACGTTACGTCCATTGTACGCTCCGGACTTCTTCAGGATCTCTCTATATTTCTGGGATGAGGTATTTTAAATATTTAAGGTATTTATATTGTTTGGACTGTTGATTTCATCTTTATTGCCACATTCATGACGTTTCGACCGTTGTACTCATGACCTCGTGGATAAAATCGTTGGTTGATACCTGTAATATCTTTCTCTATGCATTATAGAGCAATCGACCTATATAGGTAGATACCGTATATTTAATCGGTATAAGTTACCCTTTCTCTGCCTATATTTCTGAGATTTTCTATGGGGCAGCATTTAAGCTAGTTCCTGCGGGTGGTTTTTCATTGGGCCTTCGGCTTGTTCAGGAGTTTGAGAGTCTCTAAGCCTTTGCATATTTTCAGCATTGGAAGCTCTTAAGGCTGCCGTATGATCTCTTCATTGAAACGTTGAAGCCAAAGCCATTACAATCTGATCCTCTGTAGTTGGGGATTTCTTTCTGCGAGTTATTCGGATGCCTTATGCGATAGGCAAGAATAAGAGCTCAGAATTGATCGCTGCATTTAAGTATTGCCTCAATATTTAAAAGTTCAATGATATATCATCTACCGCCACTTAATTTAAAGACAGTTTGATGGACGTAGGTCCTTACTTTCCATACAAACAAATACTTTTTATTTAATGGGTGACTTCCTCTGGATTTCTCAAATAATTTCGATTATTCCGAAATTTATTCCCAAGTTATAAAAATTCGTTGCAAAAATCGCCAAGAATGATCAAAGTAATGAAAAGTAAATAAAAAATTCTGAACATGAGCTATTGAAAGTAAGATAATTGTGTCCCTTTAATTGAAAAAGTGTGACAGAGTGACACACTCACATTTACATTTATTATATAGATTAGTAGGCCTTTATATATATATATATATATATATATATATATATATATATATATATATATAAAAAATATATATATTATAGTAAAAAGAGAGAACATTAAAATACATAATCCGGTGTTATTATAGATATTTTTATTTTACTTTTTTATTAAACACAAAACAGTGTTTAATGTAAATTTACAAAGCATAACTATTATAAATTAACTGACTTAAAATATGGTTTCTTCGCTACACAGGAATTACCATGTTTAAATATAAAAGTGAACATTCATGTCAACACTTAGAGGCGACAGGCTGTTTCATCCTAGAAGCAATCATCAGGCCTGACGATTGCGTCTAGCATGAAACAGACTGTCGCCTCTAAATGTTGACTTCTATGTTCACTTTTATATTTATACATGCTCTATCTCTGATATTGATCAATTTATCCCATAACTATAGCACACCTTAAGATTATATTTCTTCATATATTTATATTTATACACACACACACACACATACACACATATATATATATATATATATATATATATATATATATATACATATATTTGTAATTGATGTTTTTTTTATTATTAAACCGGCATATTTTACCACTTATTTTCAGTCGATACGCATATTAAAGAAGACGCCCCGTTTAATTATTGAATGGTATACTTAACTGCAGTTTTTTTTTCAAACGGTCTGGATATTCCAGGAAATTTACAAAAAAAAAAAAGAAAAAAAAAAGATGGGAATCCATCTAAATCACGTCAAATCTGTACCGGGTTCGAATCCTGCCGAGGGCGGTTCTTTTTATTTACTAACAATACTCGAAGATTCTGGCCGGTTGACAAAAAGAAATATATAAGCTGTAGAATAAATAAACAGATCACCGACCCCAAACATGGGTATACCCTAAAACATTTAATTGGTAATATATATATATATATATATATATATATATATATATATATATATATATATATATATATATATATATATATATATATAAAACAATAAGCTATACTTTGTGCTCGACGAGTTGTAAATGGATAAAATATATACAGAATATATACTTATTTCTGTCCAAAAAACAATTACAAAAAATCCAATTAAATTTGTTACTAGTGTATGCACAAAATATACATTTTGCTAATATCTAGTTATTTCGACCTCTATCTATCTATCTATCTATTTCTATCTATCTATCTATTATATATAATATATATATATACAATATATATATATATAATATAAATTTTTAGTTCAATATATATATATATATATATATATATATATATATATAATGGAATAATAAAAATGGTCCAATTGTTGGATTAAGTCTTAACAATTTCTAGAAATGATTAAAATATCTTACTGAAATAATAACACTATTGGACTCTAATTTGATAAAAAGATAATTACCCTCCAAGCTTTATGAAATATCATAAATACATACATTAATCATGATCGACACAAGGATATATATATATATATATATATATATATATATATATATATATATATATATATATATATATATATCATTCCAGGAACATTCTCCAACTTTTCAATGTAATGATACGTCTTTCTCACTTTCTAACTTTCTGTCCTCGAGTAACAAGGTGCCTCACAGGTTTCACGTACGATTTCATTCAGTCTTTACCATGCTCGCGTACGAATTCATTCAGTCTTTTCCATGCTCTTTGAACTGTCATTGCTGAAACTCCTCTCTCACGTGCCAAACATCTGATAGTTTGAGTTGGGGTTTTTTCTAATTGATCCCTTTACCTCTAAGTTGAAATGATAATCCCTCTTCCTGTTGTGACCTCCCGGTCCAGTTTTCCTCTCTGCTCTTCCTTCTTTTTTTAAACTTATTCACCGTTCTCTTGATTGTTCTTCAATAGACCTTGAAGATGGAAACCAGAGTATTAACGTTGGTATCATTACTGAAGGTCTGAATAATATTTTTCCACTCACCATTGCTTATTTAGGAAAGACATAGTGGAGCTGACACAAAATGATTTTAACCTGCTCTCTTCTAGTTGAATAACTCAAAGAATTTTTTATTGATTCTTACGACAGATGCTGTCAAAATGACAAAACGTCTTATCTGAAAACCCGGAAAAAAGAAACTCAAATAGTTTAGTGTCCTTTTAGATATTAAATATTTTGTGTGATTAGGTTATAACACGGTACGAACAATTTTGCTCTTACACCTGGTACACACACACACACACACACACACACACACACACACACACACACACACACACACACACATATATATATATATATATATATATATATATATATACTGGACTCTCTCTTCGGTTTCTACGTAGGAGTATCTGACATCTTAACCAATTGATTCAGTTATGAAATTCTGTGTGATAATCTAAAGTGGCACGTAAGACCCGCTAGTGATGTACAAAGGAGGCCGAATATCGAGCAATAGTGTGGATTGCGGGATGAGATCACTGTTAGATTGGCTGACCTTTTAGATCATGCATTTGCTTTTTGAAGACGATTCAAACAAGCAGATTGAAAACTGCTGAGTCCACGAAAACACGTTGATCTCCATTCTAACCGCTCCCCAGGCTAAGCGCTCAAGGCAGGCTGTTATGAGGTATATTACAGATAAATGAAATTCAAAAATACCCCATCCGTATGGCCGTTTCGCCCAGCAAGATCTTGTCAACACTGAAATTATATATATATATATATATATATATATATATATATATATATATATACTAGAACATTCAGAAATTCACATCGACAACATATGTCTTGAAATCTGGAACCCAAAAGGCAACAATAGAATGAAAAAGTGTAAAGTGTCGAAAAGGACAATGACATTCTACAATTACACAGAGACGCGTAGTTGGGCACACGATTCTGAAAGCACGCATATACACAGAGACATACGCTATGAAAAAAAAAAAACCAAAATCAAAGAAAAAATGCACCAATCAAAAGTTCATATAAAAAAGAAAGATCGAGAATTATATGCAGGGAATTCCTGTTTACCTCTGACATGTGGGCTGAGTAATTCTCGGAAATTTCGTCTACGAAACTCTGGAGTCGAGATTCTTAAGGTAACATCAATCAGCTAATAACAAACATTATTTCTCTCTGTTCCTTTCCCTCTCCCTCTTTTTCTCTCTCTCTCTCTCTCTCTCTATATATATATATATATATATATATATATATATATGATGATTTATTTAAAAATATGATCCCAACGCTACATAAGAGTTCTCATGTTTCAAAACAAGAGCCGAAAACTTAAATATAATTATTTGAATTAAATTGAGTTAAAGTACCAAGCTCTGTTCGATCTTCAAGCGAAATTTTTTTTTGAATAACTTATTCCTTAAATTTACACGTTTTATAAGCATTTTCATTATTGAAATTAAAATTACTATGGTAACGGCTAGAGCAACCATATATATATATATATATATATATATATATATATATATATATATATATATATATATATATATATATTCATATTCATAAAAATGTTCAGCTAAAAAAGCTAGACTTATTTTTACATACGAACTCTGCGTCAATAAACAAACAGTCCCTTTTTTCGGTCTCCTTATTGATTTTTAATGATCAGAAATTTATTACCTTGGGATAGAATAAAACGTACAAGTTTTATCTCTTGTCTCTTCAACGATCAAAGCAAACGAACCTACCGATACAAAAGACCATTCATAATAAAAAACTTTATCAACCATGTAGAATTAATCTCTTTCTCTGAAGCGTTGCTGTGCCGTTGTCTCGACATCCGCTGTGGTTGGAACTGGTATTTAATAAATTACGGTTTTTTATTCCTTAGTGGATCGTATTGGCTGTCTTTAGGTCTGTACCCCAATATTGCGCCTTGTGCGTTTCTCATTGAAAGTCAAAAGACCACCAACCGAAAGTGTTTTTAGTAAGAGTAAATAGCACAACGCATTGCGGCCTGTATTGGCTACTTTTATTGTCCCGAGGTGAGAAATGTTGCCGACTCCTTGTCCTTGACGAAGAGGAAGCGGTGAATGAGAGAAATTTCCTAGTCCAGCCTTTTTCTCGGATCATATGCTTGATACCAAGAAGAAAAAAAAAACAACAACACTGAAAAATATATATTGTGATGGAATAACACATTTCTTTTTTTTCTTCTTTTGCTAGGAAATATCGCTTTTTCTTTAGCTAC
The DNA here is from genome assembly GCA_903632075.3 of Acanthosepion pharaonis. Lineage (NCBI taxonomy): Eukaryota > Metazoa > Mollusca > Cephalopoda > Sepiida > Sepiidae > Acanthosepion > Acanthosepion pharaonis. The sequence continues at coordinate 161,425 of CAHIKZ030002315.1, read as the reverse complement.
AGTTTCGTTAATTCACGGTCAACAAAAATCTTTTTCTTTTTTTTTTGCGTCAATTTATACTAACAAATGCGATATTTTTTCGTCAACTTTTGTTATTATTTATTTTAACCACTTCCCTCCAAGCAAGGCGATAATGCCACTAGGGGTTTACAGGGAGAGAAGGAGAAGACTTTAGTGAAGAGAGACGAGGAAATGGACTATAAAAGAACAGAATTCAGGACGTCAGAAGATGGCGATTGATATCGCATTTACATTTTTGAATATTGTAGGGGACAGGAAAGCAAAAAATTGGTAGTTCAACAGACAAGAATTGAGAGAAAAAACAATTAGAATAGAACATAAGAGTTGCATCTAATTAATTTAACAATAAAACGGTGAGACCTAGTTGCCAATCCAGTAGAGCATTTAATTTCATGCAGTCAAGACACAAAGTCCATCAGAACTGTTGACTTGAAAATGTTTGCAGAAAAAAAAACAGAGGAAAGTCCCGTCACCTCTGAGAAAAAGTTGAGATGCCAGATTTCTCTACATTAAGTGCGTCCTTGGATTGGATTGGGTGAAAAATATTTGTAAAAAGTCTTATCTCTTATTACCACTCATGATAACAATTAAAAAGAAAAAACAAAACAAAAACGAGCTAGCTAACAGGTTTCGAACCTCGCTCAACAGAGTTAAATCGAGATTAATAAATATAGAATTCCCCGTCAGACATTCTGACCAACACATACGGGTCTTCCATCGCGGACCCTCTAATAAATAACAACAATTGTGCGGCTAATTTCAGTGTCGACTTGTTTATCATCCTTAGTAAATCAAACTCAAAGTACCACTTAAAAATATTGGAAGCCATATAGATTTTGTCCATGTGACTTAGTAATAAAAACAGAAGGATTTTGTACTGGGACTCCAATTAATTTCCATTTAAGTATTATTTTCTTCTACCATACATATTGTCAATCACTTTTATTGAAAATAGAACTGTGATACACTTTGATGGAAGACTTGTATGTGTTGGTCAGAATGTCTAAATCGCGGATCCCTTAATAAATAAACATAATTGTGCCGCCATTTTTAATGTGGACTCATTTTTTATACTTAGTAAGTTACATTGGAATTACCACTTAACAATATTGGAAGCCATATAGATTTTGTCCATGTGACCATCGTTATAAAAACAGAACGATTTTGTACTGGGACTCCAATTAATTTCTATTTAACTATTTATTTCTTCTTCCATACATATTGTCAATCCCTTTGCCAATCAGAACTGTGATACACTATGAGTGAAGACTCGTATGTGTTGGTCAGAATGTCTAAATCGCGGATCCCCTAATAAATAAACATAATTGTGACGCCATTTTGAATATGGACTCATTTTCTATCCTTAGTAAGTCACATTGGAATTGCCAAACAGAAGGATTTTGTACTGGGACTCCAATTAATTTCTATTTAACTATTTATTTCTTCTTCCATACATATTGTCAATCCCTTTTATTGATAACAGAACTGTGATACACTATGGTGAAGACTCGTATGTGTTGGTCAGAATGTCTAAATCGCGGATCCCTAATAAATAAACATAATTGTGACGCCATTTTGAATATGGACTCATTTTTCTATCCTTAGTAAGTCACATTGGAATTGCCAAACAGAAGGATTTTTGTACTGGGACTCCAATTAATTTCTATTTAACTATTTTTTCTTCTTCCATACATATTGTCAATCCCTTTTTATTGATAACAGAACTGTGATACACTATGAGTGAAGACTCGTATGTGTTGGTCAGAATGTCTAAATCGCGGATCCCCTAATAAATAAACATAATTGTGACGCCATTTTTGAATATGGACTCATTTCTATCCTTAGTAAGTCACATTGGAATTATGAAACAGAAGGATTTTTGTACTGGGACTCCAATTAATTTCTATTTAACTATTTTTTTCTTCTTCCATACATATTGTCAATCCCTTTTATTTATAACAGAACTGTGATACACTATGGTGAAGACTCGTATGTGTTGGTCAGAATGTCTAAATCTTGGATCCCCTAATAAATAAACATAATTGTGACGCCATTTTGAATATGGACTCATTTTCTATCCTTAGTAAGTCACATTGGATTGCCAAACAAAGGATTTTGTACTGGGACTCAATTAATTTCTATTTAACTATTTTTTCTTCTTCCATACATGTTGTCAATCCCTTTTATTGATAACAAACTGTGATACACTATGGTGAAGACTCGTATGTTCAGAATATCTAAATCATTCCCTAATAAATAAACATAATTGTGACGCCATTTTGAATATGGACTCATTTTCTATCCTTAGTAAGTTTGGAATTGCAAACAGAAGGATTTTGTACTGGGACTCCAATTAATTTCTATTTAACTATTTTTTTCTTCTTCCATACATATTGTCAATCCCTTTTATTGATAACAGAACTGTGATACACTATGGTGAAGACTCGTATGTGTTGGTTAGAATGTCTAAATCGGATCCCCTAATAAATAAACATAATTGTGACGACATTTTGAATATGGACTCATTTTCTATCCTTAGTAAAGTCACATTGGATCCCCTTTTGTACTGGGACTCCAATTAATTTCTATTTAAACTTCTTCCATACATTGTCAATCCCTTTTATTGATAACAGAACTGTGATATATGGACTCGTATGTGTTGGTCAGAATGTCTAAATCCCCTAATAAATAAACATAATTGTGACGCCATTTTGAATATGGATTCATTTTCTATCCTTAGTAAGTCACATTAAAAACAGAAGGATTTTGTACTGGGACTCAATTAATTTCTATTTAACTATTTTTTTCTTCTTCCATACATATTGTCAATCCCTTTTATTGATAACAGAACTGTGATACACTATGGTGAAGACTCGTATGTGTTGGTCAGAATGTCTAAATCGCGGATCCCCTAATAAATAAACATAATTGTGACGCCATTTTGAATATGGACTCATTTTCTATCCTTAGTAAGTCACATTGGAATTGCCAAACAGAAGGATTTTGTACTGGGACTCCAATTAATTTCTATTTAACTATTTATTTCTTCTTCCATACATATTGTCAATCCCTTTTATTGATAACAGAACTGTGATACACTATGAGTGAAGACTCGTATGTGTTGGTCAGAATGTCTAAATCGCGGATCCCCTAATAAATAAACATAATTGTGACGACATTTTGAATATGGACTCATTTTCTATCCTTAGTAAGTCACATTGGAATTGCCAAACAGAAGGATTTTGTACTGGGACTCCAATTAATTTCTATTTAACTATTTATTTCTTCTTCCATACATATTGTCAATCCCTTTTGTTGATAACAGAACTGTGATACACTATGAGTGAAGACTCGTATGTGTTGGTCAGAATGTCTAAATCGCGGATCCCCTAATAAATAAACATAATTGTGACGCCATTTTGAATATGGACTCATTTTCTATCCTTAGTAAGTCACATTGGAATTGCCAAACAGAAGGATTTTGTACTGGGACTCCAATTAATTTCTATTTAACTATTTTTTTCTTCTTCCATACATATTGTCAATCCCTTTTATTGATAACAGAACTGTGATACACTATGAGTGAAGACTCGTATGTGTTGGTCAGAATGTCTAAATCGCGGATCCCCTAATAAATAAACATAATTGTGACGCCATTTTGAATATGGACTCATTTTCTCTCCTTAGTAAGTCACATTTTGCCAAACAGAAGGATTTGTACTGGGACTCCAATTAATTTCTATTTACTATTTATTTCTTCTTCCATACATATTGTCAATCCCTTTTATTGATAACAGAACTGTGATACACTATGGTGAAGACTCGTATGTGTTGGTCAGAATGTCTAAATCATTGGATCCCTAATAAATAAACATAATTGTGACGCCATTTTGAATATGGATTCATTTTCTATCCTTAGTAAGTCACATTAGGTTGCCAAACAGAAGGATTTTGTACTGGGACTCAATTAATTTCTATTTAACTATTTTTTTCTTCTTCCATACATATTGTCAATCCCTTTTATTGATAACAGAACTGTGATACACTATGAGTGAAGACTCGTATGTGTTGGTCAGAATGTCTAAATCGCGGATCCCCTAATAAATAAACATAATTGTGACGCCATTTTGAATATGGACTCATTTTCTATCCTTAGTAAGTCACATTGGAATTGCCAAACAGAAGGATTTTGTACTGGGACTCCAATTAATTTCTATTTAACTATTTTTTCTTCTTCCATACATATTGTCAATCCCTTTTATTGATAACAGAACTGTGATACACTATGGTGAAGACTCGTATGTGTTGGTCAGAATGTCTAAATCGCGGATCCCCTAATAAATAAACATAATTGTGACGCCATTTTGAATATGGATTCATTTTCTATCCTTAGTAAGTCACATTGGAATTGCCAAACAGAAGGATTTTGTACTGGGACTCCAATTAATTTCTATTTAACTATTTTTTCTTCTTCCATACATATTGTCAATCCCTTTTATTGATAACAGAACTGTGATACACTATGGTGAAGACTCGTATGTGTTGGTCAGAATGTCTAAATCATGGATCCCTAATAAATAAACATAATTGTGACGCCATTTTGAATATGGACTCATTTTCTCTCCTTAGTAAGTCACATTGGAATTGCCAAACAGAAGGATTTTGTACTGGGACTCCAATTAATTTCTATTTAACTATTTTTTTCTTCTTCCATACATATTGTCAATCCCTTTTATTGATAACAGAACTGTGATACACTATGAGTGAAGACTCGTATGTGTTGGTCAGAATGTCTAAATCATTGGATCCCCTAATAAATAAACATAATTGTGACGCCATTTTTGAATATGGACTCATTTTCTATCCTTAGTAAGTCACATTGGAATTGCCAAACAGAAGGATTTTGTACTGGGACTCCAATTAATTTCTATTTAACTATTTTTTCTTCTTCCATACATATTGTCAATCCCTTTATTGATAACAGAACTGTGATACACTATGAGTGAAGACTCGTATGTGTTGGTCAGAATGTCTAAATCGCGGATCCCCTAATAAATAAACATAATTGTGACGCCATTTTGAATATGGACTCATTTTCTATCCTTAGTAAGTCACATTGGAATTGCCAAACAGAAGGATTTTGTACTGGGACTCCAATTAATTTCTATTTAACTATTTTTTTCTTCTTCCATACATATTGTCAATCCCTTTTGTTGATAACAGAACTGTGATACACTATGAGTGAAGACTCGTATGTGTTGGTCAGAATGTCTAAATCGGGATCCCCTAATAAATAAACATAATTGTGACGCCATTTTGAATATGGATTCATTTTCTCTCCTTAGTAAGTCACATTGGAATTGCCAAACAGAAGGATTTTGTACTGGGACTCCAATTAATTTCTATTTAACTATTTTTTCTTCTTCCATACATATTGTCAATCCCTTTTATTTATAACAGAACTGTGATACACTATGGTGAAGACTGGTATGTTTGGTCAGAATGTCTAAATCCTTGGATCCCATAATAAATAAACATAATTATGACGCCATTTTGAATATGGACTCATTTTCTATCCTTAGTAAGTCACATTGGAATTGCCAAACAGAAGGATTTTGTATCGGGACTCCAATTAATTTCCATTTAAGTATTTTTTTCTTCTTCTTCATACATATGGCCCATCTTTTTATTGATGATTATATATTTATATATAATCATCTAAATCTATGCCTAATAAATAAATATATCTGTTAAATATCAAATATTATTTATTTATTCACATTGGATCAGTTTTGTACTACTCAATTAATTTCTATATATATATATATCTTCTATATATATATATTATATTTTATTGATTTTATTAATGGTAAGACTCGTTTATTAACATCGATTTATCCCTAATAAATAAACATAATTGTGAGGTTGAATATGGACTCATTTTTCTATCCGGTTAGCTATTGGAATTGCCAAACAGAAGGATTTTGTACTGGGACTCCTTTTTCTAAATGTTACCATCTTTGGTACTATTGTACAATCCTTTTATTATCAGTCATCATTTACCTTGTTGGTCAGAATTATAAAATCTCCTAATATTAAACAAATATCTCTTTTCTTAGTCTTCTTTTGTGCCAAACAGAAGGATTTTTTTGCCTGGGACTATTACTATTTAACTATTTTTTTTCTTCTTCCAACATAGTGTCAATCCATTGATCATAAGGTTACACTATGAGGAGAAGACTCGTATGTGTTGGTCAGAATGTCTAAATCCTCTTAAATAAACATATTGCTGCTTTTCCCATTTTCAATCCTTACAAGTCACATTTACCAAACACAAAGTTTTGTATCAGGACTCAAATAATTTCCAATTATTTTTTTCTTCTCTGCTATGAACTTTTTTATTGGACTTTAAAAATCATCGTATCACTATAAATATATCTGTTAAAATCAAATATTTTTATTTATTCAATCCATCTTTTGAAGGAAAATTATTATATATATATACATATATATATATATATAATATATATATTTTGATATAAAATAAATATTTCCAGTTTTAAATACATTTTTTAACATCAATTTACCTATGAAAATGTTAAACCAGTTATATATTTTTCCTTTTAAAAATTACCATACCAGCAATACAAATTTTATCAAAATCATTTACCAGCAATATATTTTCAAATATTAAACAAATATCTTTTTTCTTAGTCTTACATTTTTATGGTAAAATAAACTACCAGCAATATATTTTTGAAGGAAAAATCTTGATTGCCTCTTCCCAGGTTCAATACATTTTATGAAAATGTTACAAAATATGGGCAATATATTTTGAACTGGACTTAAAACAAATATTAAAAATAGGTTTTAATACATTTTTTGATGAAAAAATTATTACCGGCAATATTTTTTGAAGGAAAAAATATTACCAGCGATATATTTTTATGAAAATGTTACCAGCAATATATTTTTGAATGAGAAATTATTACCAGCAGTACATTGTTACCAGTAATACATTTTTGAAGAAAATAAACATTACCAGTAATACATTTTTATGAAAATGTTACCAGCAATATATTTTTGAAGGAAAAATATTACCAGCAATACATTTTTATGAAAATGTTACCAGCAATATATTTTTGAAGAAAAAAATTTACCAGCAATACATTTTTATGAAAATGTTACCAGCAATATATTTTTGAAGGAAAAATATTACCAGCAATATATTTTTATGAAAATGTTACCAGCAATATATTTTTGAATGAGAAAAATGTTACCAGTAATATATTTTAAGAAAAATGTTACCAGTAATACATTTTGAAGGAAAATGTTACCACCAATATATTTTTGAAGAAAAATATTTATAAGCAATATATTTTATATAAATTATATATATATATTTTGAAGAAAAAAAATTACAAGCAAAACGATTTTATGAAAAAGTCTAATATATTTTTTGAAGAAAAAATTTTAAAACAATTTTTATGAAAATTTCCAGCAATATTTTTTGAAGGAAAAATACCAGGATATATTTTTTGAAAATAAATTATATTTGAATTCCAAAATACCAACAATACATTACAAATATTATATATATATATATATATATATATAATATTTATATAACAATTTTATAAAATTCGAAAAAATAGATAATCAAAAATATCAGAACGTTTAAATAAATCCATAAAATTTAATAATTATTTTGCATTATTGAAATTTTTTAGGGTAAGAATATAAAATATGGTGTTTTACTAAATTACATCGACTCTTTACTGGCTCTGGCATTATAAAAATGGCGAAAACTGTCTGTGACGTCATTGGAACTTAGAAAACTTATAGTCAAGTTATCTAATGAAGATAAAATCTCGATTGGGGATATTTCAAAGACTCTGGGGAAAACTTGCTAAAATGTTCTTTGAAGCTTTAAAAATAAAAAGTTATTTCACATTTAGACTTTTTTTTTTTTAACATCGTTCTGATCTTTATGCTCGCTATATATATATATATATATATATATATATATATATATATATATATATATATATATATATATATATATATATATATATAAAAAAAAAGAAAGAAACCAAAACGTTTTTGGTTGCAATGTGGATTTTTTTAAAATATTTTTCTTTATTTTCCATAATTTTGCTACACGGGTTTCCGGTCTCGCGACCTTCATCAGGGAAAGGGTGGAGATTTCCACAAATTATTAAAAATAAATATTTTTTTTCTTATGTTTTTCGATGTCAAATATTCTCGATATGAGACATTCTCTTTTTTGTGTGTTCGTAAACCAAATGTCTTTCTTGAACCCTCAAGAAAGACATTTAGGTCACTGAAACATGAAATAATTTGTGTAGCGATTAAAAATGTTTTTATTATAATCAACTATAATAAGAATATAATAATAATAGTATATATATATATATATATATATATATATATATAAATATTCTCACGATTCTCCCGTCGAATTCGACGTATGAGGGTTAAGCAGATCAGTTCCGAGGAAACCGACAGCCCGACACCAGCACATGAGATTTGATTATAGTGGTGAAGGTTTCGTGCAGGACCATCCACACTTTTTGAAGGGCCGATTGCAGACACCTGGTGCACTAAGTGCCACAAGGTCCCCAAACGACCCTCCGTAGGTTTTAAATTTTCCTTCTCCTAGGCCAGTTGCCATCCAAGGCTATAGAACCCAGTCTGTCCTGCTATTTACCTATAGCTGGAGGGAGAAAAGGATTCACCTATCCCAAGGGTATTAGCACGTAAGTGAATGTAATGGACTCGACTGGAATTCGAACTCAGCTCTCCGATTCCTCAATCCCAAGCCCACGGTGGAGTAATGGATATATATATATATATATATATATATATATATATATATATATATATATCATATCCATATATATATATATATATATATATATATATATATATATATAAAAGTGAACATATAAGTCAACTCTTAGAGGCGACAATCTGTTTCATGCTAATGCCATCGTCAGGCTACGATATATATATATATATATATATATATATATATATATATATATATATATATATATATATATATATATATATTACTCACAGGGCAGATTGGATTGAGAAATCGGTGAGCCGATTTCGAATTACAGTCGAATCCATTACATTCACTTACATGCTTACGTTTCTACCCTGGGAACGGTGTGAATCCTCTTGTTCTTATCTGTGTAAATAAATATATATATATATATATATATACACACATATATATGGGTCGCGCGTGTGTGTGAGTGTGTGTAAAATAGATAGGTTATTTAATAAAACTAAACAAAATAAAATTGAACAAATACATATATATATATATATATATATATATATATATATATATATATATATATATATATATATAATATAATCCCACTAAGTGTTCGAAGAATTATTTAACAGAAACGTTTCCGAAACAGACACTATGGTGTTGAATTGAAATGAGACATTTTTTAGCATGGATATCTGAATCCATTTTAAAAAACAATTAGAACGTAGAATTCATAAATTCTGAGCACTTCAAACAGCTCGGCGTATTGGGTTATTGGTCAATATCCTGCAAAACATTTGGAAGATATTGACTATTTAGATGACTTACCAATCACTGCAGAACAGCATCACAAATGACACAGTCTCCGACATCATCTAGAAAATACTTTCAATTATGTTGAACTCTATGTCAATGCTTCTAAAACTGAATTCTTAGACTTCATCCAGCAAAGCTAAATTCAAACCATCTCAGGTGAATCAATAAAATCTTCCGAATCTTTTACGTATCTAGGAAGAGAGGTGTGAAAATACGCAAGCCTAAAGCCTGCGTCGCCTTGAATAAAATACGTGTAATCTGATCTACCATACAGCCACAAACGGAGACTCTTTCGGGCCACTATAGAGGCGGTGGTAATATATGGTGCTACTTAGCTTGTAAATTAATCTTTTGAATAGTTTCCTCCCAGACTTCCTGAATTTAGGCGCTCAACTAGGCTGGCATCTCGCTCTCACCCTGTTAAAGGTAACCGTCTCCTCTGCTCCAATAGCTTCATGTCTCGCACTTCTCGCCTGTGGAACTCCCTCCCTATTTCTTGTTTTCCTGATAACTATAATCTCCAACTATTCAAGTATAACTTCAATCGACGTCTCCAGATGCCTTGATCTATTCCTTAGCCGTCTCTTCATCCTTTCCTCTATTACTCCTCTTTGTTCTCGCTCCTACTCTGAAAACCTTTGCGTGCTAGTGGCTTCCCGCCTTACTTAGGGTTGAATGCTTAATAAAAAAAAAATACTTATCATCTCTCAGTTGCGTCTCTGTCTTTGGGTAGAGTGCACTCAGAGGCGACTCCGTCAAAGCTGAGTCGCAACAGAGGAAAATTATACTGTGAGGTACCCAGTCCTGGGAAACAGTTACCCGAGGCCGCGCCTTCTCATTGCACGAGAGAGAAGGATCAGTGCACGCATCGAGGCCAGAGCAACCGACGGTTGTGGGGGCTCGAAGAACTTTTGTTCTTTTTCCCGGGTGTACGCGCTCGGGCTCCTCACATTAAACCGACCTTGTCTCACAACCTGACCTCGTGGGGGTTGAGTAAATTCGAATATATGGTTTCTCTGTTGGGCATTAACTAAAACGCTAAAGTGTAAGCCTTCTGGAACCTACACTCGGAAAGCTGAGTGCTACACTTAACACCTCTTGGAGACAACATCCAACAAAATAACCACTCTATAAATACATCCATGATACTTCTACAATCTTACGCGAAAAGTAGGACACTGCTGGCGAGCGAAACAAAAACTCGTGAGTGATGTACTGCTCTGGATACCTAGCCATGGCGCAAGACGATCTAGTCAACCAGCAACCGCCTACATTGACCAACTATATGATGACATAGAATTCCTCACTACTCACTTTTGACCTTAATGCAGGCGCGTGATAGTTGGCGTCATAGTCTCATTAATGTCCGAGCAAGCTCGACCGAATAAAATAAAAAAAATAGTACAAAAAGTAAAGAAATTGAACACAGAATCGGCTACGATAGGGATTAATATCAATCATTTCGCACCAAGCAAGGCGATTAAGCCCCTAAGGCAGATGTGAATTTGATTATCGTGGTTGAGAGGAAAGCAATAAGTAGGGAGAGAGTCCATAAGACGAGAAAAGAAACTGTTAAATTAAACCCGAATTTCTAGAATGAGTAGTTATAATTACACTATTTATATTATTCGGACTATTGTCCTCATCTTTTTCGCCATATTTATTACAACGTTTCGGCCGTTGAACGCTCCGACCTTTTTCAGGTGGTTGGAATGTCGAACGAAATCCTTTATTTCGCTCACTGGGGTAGACTGTTCTAGTTCCACGTGCCATGTTTAATGGATGTCACTTATCAGTTATCTCCTGTTAATTCCCCTCTTCACATTCTCCACCGCCTTAACCAGGTATTGAACTCACAGCTCTTTGAGTCGTTGTGCACGTTAAGCTTCTGGCCATCTTCTCTCCAAGATGACTTACTTCTTCTTTCTGGGTCGCCTCAGAGTGTTTCACAATTGTTGAAACAAATCGGCGGCCCCTGAGATCTTCCCTGCTAGCTTCATTCTCTTTCCCTTTTAAGATTATTGCTTAGGAAATAGCTAACATTTTGATCTATTCAAGCAAATATAGCGAAATCATGCCTTGGGCGATGGAGCAGAAGATATTTTGTGTGAAATATCTTTCAAGATTGCCCAAGAAAGATACAGGAAGTTCAATTTCAATACGTTTTCAAGCTGAAACCAGATTTTCAATTTGGTAAAGAAATTGGAAGCTCATGGCACTTGTGAAGATCGTAGGGCAACGGGTTTCTCAACAGGAGGAACGTGCATGTGTTATCAACAACTTTGCCCGCCACATTCAGCAGTACATTCAACTAAACGGCGCTCCTGTGAAGCATGTACTCTACGGCTCCTCTTGCCATTTTCGGTTCATGTATGAGACTAAATGGTTGCAGAACCTTAAATTTGATCTTTTTATCTTTCATCTATCTCAACCTCTTTAGATCTATTTCTCATAATCTCCTTAGATCTATCTATCTATCTATCTATCTATCTATCTATCTATCTATCTATCAAAGTTTGTTCTTTATCTATCTATCTCTTTATCTATCTATCTATCTATCTATCTATCTATCTATCTCAATGTGAAGATCGTAGGACAATGGGTTCCTCATCTGAAGGAACGTGCACGTGTTATCAACAACTTTGCCCGCCACATTCAGCGGTTCATTCAACTGAACGGCGGTCCTGTGGAGCATGTACTCTAGGGCTCCTCTTACTATTTTTGGTTCATATTTGAGACTAAATGGTTGCAGATCATAAAATGTTATCCTTATAACTTTCATCTATCTCAATCTCTTTAGATCTATTTCTCACAACTCTTTAGATCTATCTATCTATCTATCTATCTATCTATCTATCTATCTATCTATCTTCAGATCTATTTCTCATAATCTATCTATCTATCTATCTATCTATCTATCTATCTATCTATCTATCTATCTACTTATGTTACCATGGCAAAGCTGGAGTGAAACGGGCACCTCACTCACCTGACCTGAACACCCCCAAATTTCTTCCTCTGGTGGTGCTTCAAGGACAACATCTACTAGGGCAACCCTCGAGCCATGGCTGCATTGAAGGCGGCCATCGCTGAGAAGATTCGAGCCATCACCCAGGAGAAATGTACACACGTTATCAACAACTTTGCATTCAACAATGTCTTAACCTGAACGGCGGACATCTTTAGCATGTAATCTAGGAATCATCTTGATATTTTTGGCTCATGTCTGAGACTAAAATGTTGCGGATCAGAAAATCTTATCCTTTTACCTTTCCATAAATATAATTTCCATTACTCTAACATTTGTGGGCCTTGATTTGTGGAATATTCTGTACAAACAATAATAGTATAGATAATCTTAATATATTAAAATTTTTTTGATGAAGACGAGCAGTGGTTCCAGCAAGATGTTACCCCTCCTCGTATTGCTAATATTACCATGAAATGGCCCCATGAAAAGTTTAGACAGCGTCTCATCAGCCGCAAAGCTGAATTGGAATCTCATACCCCTGACCTGACTCCCAAATTTCTTCCTCTGGGGTTTTTTCAAGGACAATATATACCACGGCAACCCTTGCGCCAATGCAGCATTGAAGTCAGCCATCATTGAAAAAATTCAAGCAATCCCCCAGGAGATGTTATCAACAACTTTGCATTCAGCAGTACCTTTAATTGAACGCCGGTCATCTAGAGCATGTACACTAGGGATGCTCTTGCCATTTTTGGTTCATGTCTGAGACAAAATGGTTGCAAATCCTAAACTGTTATCCTTTTATCTTTCAATAAATGTAATTCCCCAAAAATGGATTCACGTAGAGAAAAGATGACGATTCAAGGTGCATTTTTGAAGATCGTAGTTGACGAGGAAGCAAGAAGGCGGAAAAGAGTTCCACAAGTGAGATGTGAGAGAGAAGAAACTATCCAAATAGAACCTCCGGTTACATCTAATCTAGCAATTTTAATAGAACGTTGATGAGACATGGCCTCCTGTCTACTATTACGCTTAAACTTAGGAAGTCGAGATTATAAATATTGAAGCTAATCCCAACAATTTTCGTAAAAAAATATTCGTAGAAAACGAACAGGGAAGCTATGTTATTACGAGTGGAAAGTGATTGAAGCCGAGATGCCAAGACAGGATCGATAGTATAGCAGATTCTTTTGGGATTTTTAAGACTATCTGTTTGGAGACTGTCTTATCAGCGGCAAAGCTGAAGTAGAATAGGAGACGTCACACGCCTGACCTGAACTCCCCCACAATTCTTCCTTTGGAAGTTCCTCAGGGACAACATCTACCAGGGCAACCCTTGCACTACTACTGCATTGAAGATCATTGACAAGAATCCAACGATCATATAGGAGGAATTTGCACACGTTATCAATTTAGCCTTCAGCAGTGTCTTCAAGTGAACGGCAGACATCTGGAGAATACATTCTAAGGCCCCTCTTGGCATTTTTGGTTAATATTTGAGATTAAATGGTTGCAGATCCTAAAAATATTATCATTTTACCTTTCAATAAATGTAAATTCCAGTACTCTAACATTCTGTCCTTGATTTCTGCCCGATCATTGTTTCAATAATTGTGAAACTCCCAGTTTATATCAGTCACTCAGTTAGGTGCCATGCGTCAGTTAGGCGATCATGTATCTTTCGATACATGCCTGACTAGGCAGATTTTTCCCGTAGTAGGTTGCCTTTTCTTTTTGCGGTAGACCAGTTGTCATCCAAGGCTATAGAACCTGGTCTGTCCTGCTATTAACCCGTAGCTGGGGGTGGGTGGGAGAAGAAGCGGATCCATACCTTTTCCAAGAGTATTAGCACGTAAGTGAATGTAATGGATTCGACTGGAATTCGATCTCGGCTCCCCGATTCCTCAATCCTAGCCGTTATCCATTACTCCACCGTGCCTCTCCATATATACATATATGCATGAGGCTAATTCAGTGATTGGTCATTAATACTCTTATAACAATTCCCATACAAATTGACTTAGCAGTGTCAAATCTACCTTTTCCAAAATGCCATTTTGCCAAAGGCAATTAACTCAGCAGTGCCATCCTCAGGTGTATATCGATCTGGCTTACCTCCAAGTAATTATGAGCTGAACCCTTTATTTAATCTAGGAGGGTACACTCTTCTCGTCCCATTTTAAGGGCATCTAGTCTAGTTCTTATTTTTAGTGCTGTTCAGTTATTGTTGGCTTGTTTCCATAAAAAAATGGAACAATGGCCAAGTGGATTAAAGTGTCGGTTCGTGAATATGGGGATATAATTGTTGTGAGTTCAATCCCCGAATAAGTAACTGAACAGTATGTACTAGACGTGGGAAGTGGAATGAGAACATTCTTCCGCCGTAGATTTAATAAAGTGTTCAGTTCAGAATTTCCTGTTGTTTACCCAGATCGATATGTAACCGAGGAAGTTCGGTGGATACAATGATCGAAGCGCTGTCATACAAACAACAAAGACGAGGACAATAGTTGGAATATAAATAGTGTAAATAAGAAAGTCTTAGAATAGAATATACGGTTTAAATCTAGTAATTTCAACAGTAAAATAAGTTCTACATAATGCTAAAAAACAAAAAGAAAATATTATCTTAAGAACTCGACATATATTCTTAACCCCCCCCCATATCTCGACCCTCCTATGGATATCATGCCTGGGAACTAATATGTTTAGAAATGTCAAAAGTGTCAGGTATTTCCAGGAATTTAATAATAATAAAAAAAAACGAAGGATTAAAAATGTCTTCAAGCGAATTAATACTTTGGCTCCTGAATAATACACTCCTTAACTATAATGGATTGTGGCTCGGATTGAGGAATCGGAGAGCCGAGTTCGAATTCCAGTCGAGTTCATTACATTCACTTACGTGCTAATACCCTTGGGAAAGGCATGAATCCAACTCTTCTGGCCTGAAGAGGCACGGTGGAGTAATGGATTGTGGCTCAGATTGAGGAATCGAAGAGCCGAGTTCGAATTCCAGTCGAGTTCATTTACATTCACTTACGTGCTAATACCCTTGGGAAAGGCATGAATCCAACTCTTCTGGTCTGAAGAGGCACGGTGAAGTAATGGATTGCGGCTCGGATTGAGGAATCGAAGAGCCGAGTTCGAATTCCAGTCGAGTTCATTTACATTCACTTACGTGCTAATATCCTTGGGAAAGGCATGAATCCAACTCTTCTGGTCTGAAGAGGCACGGTGGAGTAATGAATTGTGGCTTGAATTGAGGAATCGGAGAGCCGAGTTCGAATTCCAGTCGAGTTCATTGAGCAATCCATTGCGGAATAAAATTCGAATTCTGGTCGAGTTCATTACATTCACTTGGTAAAATTATGAATCCAACTCTTCTCTCCCCAGCCATGAGAAAATAGTAGGAGAGCCTTGGGTGGAATCCAGTCTAGGAGAAGGAAAAGCTCTATGTAACCATAACGAAGGATATACTCTGCCGCTAAGGATCGTTTACATTGACTCGATGATCCCGACTAATATAATATAACCTGAGCTTTATGTTTTACAAAAACAACTCACCCATGATAGTTTTGAACCAATATACACCAAAAAACACTCACTAATTTAAGTTAAATTTAATTAGAACTCTTACTTTCAGACGTAGTGACAGCACTTTGAGATATATTCGAATCTCTATCGATTGGTAGAGCCATGGTTATAGGTTCGGACTGAGAAAATCGGAGTTCGAATTCAAGTCATGTTCGTTACTTTCACTTAGGCGCAAGTGCCCTTGGGAAAGCTATGTATCCTTCTCTTCCCCACTTCTAGCTATAGTTTTAACTGCAGGACAGACTGGGTTCTATAGCCTTCTTTGGCAATCAGTCTGTCGCAAAAAGTGACTCCCACCTACTGCGGGAATATCTTCTGCCTTAGCATTTATAAATCGAAAGAGATTGATCGTCAAATTGTGTTTCCCCTATAGCACCTAAGTAAAATTAGTCTCATTGCTATCACTCCTAATCCCTGTTCTGCAAACAGTTACACAAGCACATTCTTCTACGTTTCGTGTCCCTTCAGGACGTGGGTGATCATGGCCATCCACAACTTCCTATCATTTTTGTTCTGAATAAAATCTGTGTTTTGCTATCACTTCTAATCTCTATTCAGAAAACATTTAGACAAGCTTGTACTTCTATGTGTTGTGTTCCTTCAGGGCGTGGGCGACAATGGTCCTCCACAACTTCCACTTCTTTTTAGCTCTTAATAAAAAGTGTCTTTTCGCTATCACGCCTAATCCTAGTTCTGCAAACCATTTACTCAAGCTCAATTATATGCAATAGACTTTCAGGACGTAAGCGATGATGGTTCTCCACAATTTCCTATCCTTTGTAGCTCTTCTCCATCTTTTTGCGCTCACTCACAATCTCTGTTCTGTCACACAAGCCCATCAGGTAGGTTATTCTCTCTGTGTCTTATCTCCTGTGACTGTCAGATTTTCTAAGTGTTCCGTCTTACCTATTAATTTGTCTATTTTGTTTCCATTTTCTCTAAATCTTCGTTGTTACTAACATGCTCACTCAATTGTATTCTCAGAATCCTCCTGTATCCTATTCTTCCCCTCCCAGCTTTATTTTTGACAGCAGGACAGACTGGGTTCTTGTTTGGCAGTCTATCACAGAAAGAGACGGCCACCTACTGCGGGAATATCTTCTGCCTTAACATTCATGAATCGAAAGAGACATTGATCGCCCAAGTGTGTATCGCCTATGGTACTTGACTGACTGAGGGAAAATGTAAAATAAAAGATTGGTCTAAAACCGCCGACATCGCAAATTGTCATAAAGAACGGCTTATATATCTCTTATTTTTTCACCAAGACATTTTAAAAATGCATGGAGATTTACAAGCCTGAGATTGTAAAGGGTTAAAAGTCACGAGGCACCATCGATACGTATTTAGCTTCACATTAGCCGCGAAAGATGCCGTCTACCACGCCATGTCTTTCAGAAAGTGTGGTGGCCTGTATAAGATCCAGAAACCAAGACATGGAAGACGAAGGTAGGTTGAAAAAGTATATTGAAGATATATACAAAACAATAGTGTTAGTAATAAGTAGATTAGCACTGCGTCTACCACTCCATTCCACTTCACACTCTAATATCCAACTCTCGCAGTTTGTATTTATGAGAGGAGGAAGAGTTCATTATACTGTAAGAGGGTTTACCACAACAAATAGGGAAAGGATTGAGGATTTGCTCTTGTTCAGCACACACTTGCAGAGACAGCAATAATCTCTAGAACCAAACTTGCAAGGTGCTATACATTCTTTCATTCTATCAGCAAACAGTAACTTTACTTCTTTGAAGACCCTCTTACACTCACTACATGCAGAGACAAAGTGACGTCTGTTGCAATCAGACATGTCGCTCAAGTACAGCTGGAAGAAGTGATTCCTGTTATCTGAAGTGGCCGAGTATGCAGGTGAGAAACAAGGACATGAACGCGATTGTACTTGGTATTTCCTTGCTGGAATGAGTCGAGTGCTGGGATGGAAAAGAACTTGAACGCAACGCATTGCACCTTTTCTACTGTAGACAGCAATACATCGAATTGATTGAATAGTGTTGTGGTCTGTTTAGGAAGACGAAGGTAGGTTGAAAAAGTATATTGAAGATATATATAAAAAACAATAGTGTTAGTAATAAATAGATTAGCACTGCGTCTACTGCCCCACTTCACTTCTACCATCCGAATCTCGCAGTTTGTATTTATGAGAGGAGGAAGAGTTCATTCTACTGTAGGAGGGATTACCACAACACCCCCCTCTTAAAATCTTAACCCCGCAGGAGTCTGAAGAATTTTTTTTTCACATGTATCTGACTTGTTTTACATTATCGAACCCCCCCCCCAAAAAAAAACCAAGCATTTCCTTTTAACATCTGGCTAGGTATTAAAACTTGGCTGACTTGTTTTGCCAAGTTCAACATAGAACAAGCTTGTGACCTTTTGTTTGTGGTCTCAATATCTTTGACGTTTAGGATTGACCACCATCAAATCTGTTGCTTTTCTTTTCCTCTTGGAATGGCATCGTTTTTGGAGCCCCTAGAGGGGTCTCGCCGCATGAGTTCGAATCTCATCCTCGTCGCCAAATTATTGTGGCCTGTTTAGGAGCCAGAAAGCAAGACACGGAAGACGAAGGTAGGTTTGGAAAAGTATATTGAAGATATATACAAAACAATAGTTTTAGTAATAAGTAGATTAGCACTGCGTCTAATACTCCACTTCACTTCACCCTCTTCCCATCCGACTTCCCATATTTATGAGAGGAGGAAGAGTTCATTCTACTGTAGGAGGGTTTACCACAACCGATAGATTTTGATTTGCTCCATTAAAAACGAAAATCACCTTGATCAGAGAAATTCTAAATATTTTTCGATTAGATCGATGAGAACATTGCCTTCTGGAAGTCTGCCTCTGCGTATTGACATCTACGGCTCCACATGGAAGGCTTATCTGGGCGAGCTTCACTCCCCCTTCGGTATTTGTAGCGGATCGAAAACTAAAAAAGAAGACGAGCTTTCGATCTATAACAAGACGATTGTGGATTATCGGCCTAGATTAATTACTGTAATTAGTGTTCTAAAATAAGTGAGAAAACATCATATTTAATCATATTTAATTCCGAAACAGTATGTTGTAAAACGTGTAAAAGAAATAATAATTGTTTATAGACCTAAAGATGTTTTTTTAAGAATGTACTATTTATTTATTAGTTCGTCTTCAAGTTTTGACTTTAAAGGAAAAAAATTACAGCCTGATGATGGAGACATGGTCTTCGAAAGTACTTGCTTAACTTAAAAAAATATACACTAGAAACATCTGGCAACAATCTTATAAATGAGGATCACATCATTCAATGGATTAACAGTATTTTAATGCCTACATTATGTTCTACTCGCGAGGAGATTTCGCCATTATTTGCATTAATATTGCTGATTGATTCTATGTATGATTATTTCTTTATATATAAAGTATATGCTGCCTAATATTATATATATATATATATATATATATATATATATGAAGAAATATAGTTTTGAGGTGTGCTATATTTATATGGGAAAAGATGCTCAATATTAGAGATAGAGCGTATGTAAATATAAACGATTGCGCCTAGCATGAAACAGCATGTCGCCTCTGAGTGTTGAATTTCATTTTAATATATTATATATATATATTATATATATATATATATATAAGAGATTACAATAAAGTCATTTGGGAATCACTATACTAAAGCTTTTTTATATTCCCACAGAGGACCGTTTGGTTAGGAAAGTCGATTTTATGGTCTTTAACTGAACGCTCCTCTGTGGCCAAATCGGTTAAAAGCACGTCAGGCTATAAGTCGGTTCCGTATAGGATACAGGTTCGAATCCTGTCGAAGGACGAATATTTTCTATGAAAATTTCTCGGACATTCAGGCCAGTAAATGTTGTTTATTATAAACAGAGCATTTACTTAAATATTTTTATCTATAAAAAAATGTATAAACATAAAAATGTCTTAAAATAATTGTCGGACTTTGTCCATTTCATTTATTTATATATATATATATATATATATATATATATATATATATATATAATTTGAATCACGGTGACATTTTGTTTTGTCGTACCACTGATTTGGTGTCGAAAATATCCATGATCTTATCAGCGATAAGATCATGCTAGCTTATCTCGGAATGTCACGGATTCTAGCGATCCTATGATTGCTTGTATATCTTTCGGAAATCTTTGAATACATAACGAAGGGAAGATTCATCTTGATTTTGTGCTGGATAAAAGTGACAAACATCGTCGTAGTTGATGAGGTGGCACTAACTCCTAGTTTCTTCCGGTGTTAATTGGTGTACGTTTTGCAATTAACGTCTGCTCTTTGAACATGTCAACCTCATTATTGTAATTCCTATATAACCTTTTTCAAGTCCTCTTATATGGTAAGGAATGCCGGACAATCTCATTATAGATGAGGAACAGACTTGAGATAACAGGAATATCGCTAAACAGTTGGATGCTGAGAACACCGTAGACTAAACAACGACGAAGTTTTAGAAAAACGGAAAGAAATAAAAAAGACATATATATATATATATATATATATATTTATAATTCAATTCTGTAGTGGATGCGCACTGCTGATGAGTCCCAAATATAGGACGAAACGGCCGTCCAGTGACACGTTTCTGTAGAGGTTTTATCAGACTCGATGAATTAATTAAATATATATATATATATATATATATATATATATATATATATATAATTTGTCAGAAAGGCACATGACGAGGAAAGAGAAATCGTTGTCAAATTTGACACTCAAATAATGAAGGCAAAATGGGACAGAGGAAAACGACGCATAACCAATCTAGCGATCGTGTGCCTGGATTTAGGAGAGATAGAAAAAAAAAGAGAAAATTTACTAAGAGCGAAAAGAAACAGGAAATTGTGGAGAGCCATGATCGCTAACGTCCTGAAGGGATATGACAAATAGAAGTCTTGGTTTAGTTTTTTTTGTTTTACGGCATATGAACATCTCAATGGGTTCTTTAATGCTGATAAAATTTTTAAGATAGGTTTCTTATGAATATAATAGGCATTTGTAAGAAATCTGTAGATCAAGGTTCGCGGTTTATTTTGTTTTACTGCATATCAACACCTCAATGGGTTATTTAATGCCGACAAGTTTTTTTTAGGATAGGTTCGTATGAATAGAATATGTATTCATTGTAAGAAATCAGTTTGTAGATCAGGCTTTGGGTTTATTTTGTATGACGGCATATCAACACTTCAATGGGTTATTTAATGCAATTTGTAAGAAATCTGTAGATCAAGGTTCGCGGTTATTTTGTTTTACTGCATATCAACACCTCAATGGGTTATTTAATGCCGACAAGATTTTTAAGACAGGTTCGTATGAATAGAATATGTTATCTTTAAAATTTTCAGTTTGTAGATCAGGCTTTGGGTTTTTCGTTGATGACGGCATATCAACACTTCAATGGGTTATTTAATGCAATTTTTTTAAGAAATCTGTAGATCAAGGTTCGCGGTTATTTTGTTTTACTGCATATCAACACCTCAATGGGTTATTTAATGCCGACAAGATTTTTAAGACAGGTTCGTATGAATAGAATATGTTATCTTTGTAAGAAATCAGTTTATAGATCAGGCTTTAATTTATTTTTGTATGACGAATATCAACACTTCAATGGGTTATTTAATGCAATTTGTAAGAAATCTGTAGATCAAGGTTGGGGTTTATTTTGTTTTTTTATTTTGACATTTCAATGGGTTATTTAATGCCGACAAGATTTTTAGGATAGGTTCGTATGAATAGAATATGTAATCTTTGTAAGAAATCAGTTTGTAGATCAGGCTTTGGGTTTATTTTGTATGACGGCATATCAACACTTAAATGGGTTATTTAATGCAATTTGTAAGAAATATGTAGATCAAGGTTGGGGTTTATTTTGTTTTAATGCATATCAACATTTCAATGGGTTATTTAATGCCGACAAGATTTTTAGGATAGGTTCGTATGAATAGAATATGTAATCTTTGTAAGAAATCAGTTTGTAGATTGTTTCATAGACGTATTTTTGTAAAGAGGATTTTTGTCAAGATACCAGGAATCTCTTCAATGAGTCTGTCGGAACCTTTTCCAATCAAACCGAGGGCTCCAATAACTCCAGCTGGAATTATGGATGTCCTAATGTTCCATATTTTTTTAGATTTCCACTTCAGGATCGTTGTATTTCCATAGTCTTTTGAACATCTTTAAAGATACATTAAAATCTGCAGAGACTGTTATGTCGATAAGAAAGTATATTCTGCTTTTGTGGTCTTTGATTAAGATATCTGGACATTGATTGTTCTGTTTGTGTGTATTGTAAAGTCCCATGAAATTGTTACACGTCCTATCTCCGTAAATTGGTCTGGGTGGTGTTCATACCAATTTCTTGCAGTTTCCTTTCCGTAAGTTTTTGCAGATTTTCTAGTGCAGATATTGGCCCACTCTCTCGTGCTGTGTTTTATATTCAGTCGGTGCCAATACAAGATTGTCAATTGTTTCTGGATATTTATCATGGAATCTGCATTTGGGGCTATCATAATTGTTCATTATGTGTGCTTGGTAATTTCTAGTTAGCAAGCATTTGTTCCGTGCAGCAAGAATAAAACCTTCAGTTTCAATGTTTTTAACCCTGCAAATACGTGGCCACTGATAAAATACAGGGTTTTGTCTATATCAACTTATTTGGTACGGGCAGATATTGTTTTCGATTTTTTATCTTGTCATTGTTTCTGTATCTGGTCAGTTTGCATTTGTCTTTTAAATAAGATTTTTTAAAGTATTTTGCAACTTCAGTCGGTGTACTGTGCTTTACTTGTATTTCTGCACCCATTTGAAACTCTATTGTGAACTTGTTGCCTTCCTTTATTATTATTATTATTATTATTATTATTGTGTCGGGGCATAATAAAAGAAGAAAAATTGTTTTAAATTTACATAAACTTGGTACTATCAAAGAAGCACGTATTCTTAAATGCGGGGACTGGCTTCAGGAATTGAATGCCGCCCGGAGGAATTTTCCAACTATTACTCTGAAAGTGCGATGTACTAAACCTCTTCTTTGAATCCTTGTGCCAGAACTGCTTTTGGCCCCAAATATTTATATATAGTAATCTATCGCGTTGTATATTTACCTCAATCTCCATTGGATACTGCGTGACTGGAACTCATTTAAGTGGGAACACCATTAAAGTAGTCTTGGACCATTCTAAGATAAGCTCTACAGAACATGCGAGAATTATTTCAACTTCCTACCCTTTGTAGCTCTTTGTAAATTTGTCTTTTTGCAATCACTCCTAATACCTCTTCTGTTAACTATTTGCACAAGCTTGTTCTTCGTCATCATCAATGTGTCGTATCCCGTCATGATTTCGGCGATCATGGCTCTCCACAACTTCCTATCCTTTGTAGTTCTTCGTAAATTTGTCTTTTTGCTATCACTCCTAAACCCCTGTTCTGCCAAACATTTGCTCGTTTGCTGCTTCTATTTGTAATGTTCCTTCAGGACATGGGCGATCATGGTCCCTCACAGTTTCTTATTCTTTAGAGTTGTGTCTTTTTTTCTATTCTGGGAGAGAGCGCATAATCTGACGGGAACAGGGACAGAACGCTCAAAACCTCAGTCACGATGACTTGCGACTGCGTGTTAGCACAGCGGTCAACGAATAAATTCTGTCGAGCCAAAGTTGAATCAGAAGGCTTTTTCAAGTCACCTTTTGGGGAAATCAACCAAAGTGAGATTCGAACTCAGGTATCAATGTCGAGAAGAGACCGATTTAACGACAATTTTAAAATAAGCCTGTTAAATATGCATGCAGACATCAATAGATTTTCCAAATTATGGACACGAACAAAAAAAGATATATTTTGATTATTTGTTTTAAAAAATGTGATTTAATTCTCCCAAACTGAAAATCTGACATATGCAAAAGTATGTGAAATATGTGACCCCTACTGTATTGGTGAATTCAAGTAAGAATCTGAAAGTTTGCTTAAATTTTCAATTTAAGCTCATAAATCAAACGAGACATCCTCAGTAAATTGGCTGGGCAACAGATTAAAAGATAGAGAACACCATCTAAGCTACCGTAATGCCTCACAGATCAACAATGCCGAGAAGAAAAATGATATCTGATGACATCAGGAAGAATATACTGATTATTCACCACTCTGAAGAAAGCTATATAACCATCTCAGAAAGATTGCAGCTCCATCCATCCACTGTAAGAGACAGAGAAGGCATTCAACACGATCAAAATCATACTTATTATAAAACCCAGGTTGTGTGTGTGTGCGTCTGTTCGTTTATATATTGGATCGGATTTCCTACATTTTTCAACCGATTTCAACAAAACTTCAGAGGACTACGTAAAATTACCTTGCGATGGTTCTGACAGCGCCAAAAATTGGGAAAACACAATTGTTTTTGCACGAAATCAATTTGAAAACATGATTAAGAGTCATCGCGAGAATAAAAGGGGGACAACTCATATCGAGTTATACTTATAAAACCCAGGTTGTTTGTGTTCGTTTATAAATTGGATCGATTTGCCTACATTTTTCAACCGATTTCAACAAAACTTCATCTTTTTTTTTGGCAGGTAGTGTTTCTTATTGTCTTGCACACTTTTTTCTTTTATTTTTACATTCAGAATGCTTTAAAAATTCCATTTACAAGACAATTGTTTATAATAAAATTGAAAAATTCTATTCAATCGGTAGACTCATAACGATTGAAAACAATGTTTTTTTTGTTAGTTTGGGTTTGACCCATTCGTAAAAAAAAGCCAAAAAAAAAAAAAAAAAAAAAACTAATTAAGACATGCATGTCCGTCACCCTTAAACAATAATCTTTGTCAATTTTATTTTTCAGTCTTTATGATGGTCGATACTTGATCTATCTCTTACTGTTACATCCCCGGGCAACGCCGGGCTCTACTGCTAGATCTATATAAAAGTGGACGTCAATTAAAAAAAAAAAATCATCACCAAGAAACACTAGAAAAATAATAAATTGAGGAAAAAGCCAAACTCACACATGCCCTCCAAAGAGTATCAATCCTCTCTGGCAGCATCTGGAGTAAACGTACATGTGTCTACAATCAGACGAAAATTGGAAGGACATGTCATCCGCTGGCAGAAGGAAACCCCTGCTCTCAACGAAGAACAAAGCGGCCCGTTTACACTTTGCCAGAGAACACTTGGAGAAAGGAGAGACTTTCTGGAAGTCCTTTCTCGAGACAGATCAGTCAAAGATAGAATTGTTTTGTTAGAATAAAAACTGCCATGTTTGGAAAAAAGGCCAACCAAGAAAAAAACCTTATTACAACATTGAAGCATGGCAATTATTTTTGTTGCCTTTTCACTTTAATGCCTGGACGACATTATATTATCCATGGAAATATGAATATTCCTGATATATATATATATATATATATATATATATATATATATATATATATATATATATATATATAAAAGGCTTAAACACTATTATTCCATGGTCATAATTTATTCCAATGGAATCGTAAATACATCCAATTCATCAGACCTACAAATTCAAACAGAAAAAACATATTTTACATATGTAAAATACGTATGTGTATATTTACCACTAATATTATACATATATATATATATATATATATATATATATATATATATATATTGTTGAATCAATAATACAAAAAAGTAGATTAGTAAAGTTAATGATATAAAATGGCAATCCTACAAAACAAAATTTTATAGGTGCATTAACCTGCAAATCACTCGATGAATGTTATGATCCTTGTTTTGAAAAATTATAAACTGTATAAGGTCTTTCTTTAATATGCAAGTACTTTCAAATGTACATTCAGTCATCCTCAGGCATGGAAATTATTTTGTTTTTTGTAAAATTCAGGTCGCATGCAAGACGTCAATTTTAAATGCGAATTGAAATATGTTTATTTATTTATTTTTTTGAAAATGATACAAACTTTTGGAGCGTGCAGTCGCAACGCTAAAGTTGAATTTTTTTCATTTGAATTGTAGGTTTGTTTTCAAAAGAATAATGTCACTTTAGTAATCTATTTTTTGTATGAATGATTCATTGTAATATATATATATATATATATATATATATATATATATATATATATATATATATATGATTATAAAACTTACAGAGACTTGTACATATACTTTCTACTAACCTGCATTCCTGGACTACTAATCTTCACTTCAAGTCTGTATTCTTACGTTTAATACACTTATTTTCTATCTCAATTACCATGTTGTTTATTTATTTGTGCAGGATTCCATTCATGGAATCCCAAATAATATATATATATATATATATATATATATATATATATATATATGATGAATTATATGATGCTTGTTTTTAAAAGTTATAAACTGTATAAGGTCTTTTATTTAATGCGCAAGTATTTCAATTGTACATTCAGTTATCATAACATTCCAAAAGTGATGTGTAGTCTAGATTAGAGTGATTTGTGATTTGTAGGTTAATGCAACACCATAATTTTGTTTGCGAAGAATTCGAATTTCGCCATTTTATATCATTAACTTTACTAATCTACATTTTGTATGAATGATTCATTGTAATATAAATTGAACTGCACATATATATTTGATATATATATATATATATATATATATATATATATGTGTGTGTGTGTGTGTGTGTGTGTGTGTGTGTGTGTGTGTGTGTGTGTTAGAAAAAGGAAAGAACACGTTAGGTAAATTATCCAGGATACTTTTAGTATTTTGGTTTTTTTTTAAAAAAAAACAGTGCTCTATAAGAAGTAGAGCTTTGATTATAATTATTTAAAAAAAAAATTCCTTATTTAATACATAAGAGTTCTCATGTTTCAAAAACGAGAGCCGAAAACCTCTTATATAATTATTAAGATTAAATTGAATTAAAGTAACAAGCCCTGTTTCATCCTCAAGCGAAAATTTAGGAATAACCAATTTTGAAAATTACATAGTAATGAATGAACACGCTTCTAACGATACGTAAATTCTTAACTCAATCAAATACTTAAGTTGTCAGATCTTCATACGTCGAAACCGATATATATATATATATATATATATATATATATATATATATATATATATATGTTATTTTAATAGATACAATTTAAGTAAGCGCTCTGTTTATTTATAAAAAGTATTAATTACATTTACCGGCTTGAATGCTCGAGAAATTTCGTATAAACAGAAAATATATTAAATAATTGTCTGACTTAATCCATTTCATATGTTGTCAATGTTAACGTTTAGGTACATTTCGTGAGGTGATATGATCGTTCGGGAAAGATCGTCGAAGATTTGTTGTTTATAAACAAGAATTTGGATTTTACTAACCAGATGGTTCTCTGTAGTATAGTGGCTTAGCGGGCCAGATCTGGTAACGATACCATATAAGATGTAATTTGATTCCTGTCGGAGAATTAATTTTGTTTAGGAAATTTCTAGAAAATTCAGGCCATTAAATGCAATTACAACTGCTTAATTAAAAAAAACTGAGCATTTGCTTAAATAAATTGTATTTATAATACTAACGTATATAGAGAAAATATATTACATCAATTTCGGACTTAATCCATTTCATTATATATATATATATATATATATATATATATATATATATATATATGTGTGTGTGTGTGTGTGTGTGTGTGTGTGTGTTTAATTAATACAAATGTAAAGTTAGCTCATTAATTTCAGCATCCTGACTCAGAGTTTCATAGACGGACCCTCTAGCAATCATTGTGTCCATTCATCAGCAGATTCAATTTTAACACACACACACACACACACACACACACACACACACATATACATATATATATATATATATATATATATATATATAGCAATTGATATCAGAGGTAGAAAAAGAGTCTATAGTTATAGACCCACATTGACTTGACAAAAACATTGAGGCGTAAATTAAACAATCAACAAGAAGTGTGAATTTTTGTCAAATTTGTCTCACTTTTTTTCCCTCTCTTCTCTACATATACGCATATATATATATATATATATATATATATATATATATATATATATATATATTAATCTATCTATCTATATTATATAAAATATATATATATATATATATATATATATATATATATATATATATATATATATATATATTTCAATTAAAGGTGGAATTATAATTTATAAATCCATGAATCATTCATACAAAAAGCAAATATACAGGTTCGGGGTTGGTGTATCTTATTGATATTGTTTTTGAAGATGTATTCTCGCCATTTAAAATCATTAACCTCTATATTTGTTTTTTTTGTATGAATGATTCATGTAAATTTAAAATATATATATATATATATATATATATAGTGATATCGGTATATATATATAGAAATATATGTCGCCTCTGAGTGTTGACTTGAATATGGGATAAATACTTCCATATCTATTTTTACATACGCTTTATCTCTGAAATTGAACATTTTATCCATTTAAATATATTTGGTTTAAATATATATATATATATATATATATATATATATATATATATATATATATATATATATATGTGTGTGTGTGTGTGTGTGTGTGTGTTCCACAATTTTAAAAAAATTGTGTCTTTGTATGTATTTGGATAGTTAAACAATCAAGAATAATTTTACATCGATAACTGTAGATGGAGGTTTAAATTTGAATTTGAATTTGAAAACATTGATGTCGGGTGTATTCAGATAAGTAATCTAACCGACATCAATCAACTTTCAGTCATTTGTGTTTTGAATGTGTTATGATTTTATCGCCATTGTTTTAAAATATCCAACATCGTAGCAGCATTAGTTTAGTTAGGAAAAGATAGGCGTTGAATGCATTTAAAATCTAAAGCAAGACATCTCTCTACCATTAGGCTTTTCGAATATATAATAATGGACGCATGGCTGCATAAGAATATATATATATATTTTTTAAGATAACTTTAAATTTCGATTTAAATGCCACATCTTGCCGTGTCAAAGCAGTTTTAAATACATTCAGTTTATTTAGATCTGAAAAGTTTTATAATAAATTTTTAAAAAAAAAGGGACGAAATTTTGTAAACAAATATTATGAAAATTTTTTGTTTAACCAACCAGAAACCAATTGTTTATATATTAAAAAAAATTGTGTATAGTAAAACGTTATTATAATATATATATATATTATATATATATAATTATTTCATACAAAAAACAATTTATAAATTTCCATGCGGCAATTCATAATTGGCAATAATTTAAATATTTAAAATACATATTTATATAATATCCTATAAATATTGAAAATGATGTATTGACCCATTGATGATTTTATTACAAATTAAAAATATGTTTATAAATTCTGTGATTTATCGTCGATTTTTTTGATTTAAAATCCATATTTGTTTTTTTTTTATATGAATGATTCTAATTATCCTTTCATCCTATAATAACGTCACCCCATGCCATAAAATTATTCTCTGTTTTTATATATATAAATTTAATTTATTATGTCTTCATTTATTTATTACAGGATAGTTCCTTGTTTTAAAATCGACCATTTAAAAATCATTCGAACGTTTATTATGTCTTCAAGGATATATTTTTATTCTTAATGATTTATTACGTCTCCATGATTTATTACGTCACCATGATTTAATACTTCGTATATGAATTATTCTTCAATTGTTGTCTTCATGATTTATTACTCTTTCCATGATTTAATTAATAAACAAGCATAATTTATTACCAATTAAAATATCAAGATTTTCGTTTGATTAATTATTTTATTAATTTTTTATGCAATAAATTTGTTTTTTTTTTGAAATATTTTATACAGTTTTTTTTTAAATAATATAGTTTAATATATAAAATTATATATATATTTTTTATAAAAATTTTTTTTCCGGTTAGTAAAGTGGATTATAAATTATATTTATAAGAAAATTTATTTATATATTTTAAATATTTTATAAGAAATATAAACATTCTCTAAAATGTTAATTAAATAATTTTATAGATTTAAATATTGATGATTATAAATTTCGTGAAACAGGTTCGTTCTTCGATTGGAGAACCTGTATTTCCTACATTTAATTTATTTGATTCATTGTTTGTAGGTAATTGTTAATTATATATATTGGAGAATTAATTTAAAAGGAAATATTTATAATGTTACCCTCTTGTATATAAAAAAATAAAAATAAACATAAAATTTAATATTATATATATATATATAAAATATATAAATATATATATATATAATATATATATTTTTATATTAGAATATATATATATATATATATATATATATATATGTGGACTGTTTTTGATGTGTGTGTGTGTGAATTTTCAATTCTTATTATTTGAATATCAAACTTTCAAAATTTATAATTTTCCAAACACAACTGTTTTTTCCTAATTTTTAATAGAAAGGTTGTATATATAATGAAAATTACTAATTGTCATGTTTTCCCAATGTTATTTAAATCTATTATAAACAAATATATAACGAACAACAATGGAACTATAAAACCCGTATTCTCTGATTCTACAAATCCGAAATTGTCCAGAATAAACACATTATTTTGAGGAAAGACAAATTTTATATATATCTATGAGCCGGGCATAACTAATTAAAAAAAAATTTAAAATAAAATGAACGTCGTTTAAATTGGCTAATATGCATATATTGCATCTGTTTTATATATATTTAAATATATATATATATATATATATATATAAACCTGTGTGTGTGTGTGTGTGTGAAGACAAATACATTTTTTTTAAAGATTTCATTAAATTTTTCTTGTTTTTCCATGTTTTGTTAGCCTAAAATGCTTTTTTGTTTTATTGTAAAACATTTGATTAAAACAATTTTCTTTTTTTTCAAAGATACAAATATTTTCTTCTATGAATTATTTTCTGCAACAATTTTAAATATTCAAAAATCCATTTGTTTACACAGAATTTTTCCTGTATCATATATATCATTTAACATATAGCATGTAAAAGATTAAAATAAAATATTCCTTATAATAAGAGGATTTAAATGTAAAATAAATCAATAATTTTACATAGTGCCAGTTTTTTTACAAAATGCTTTTTATATATTGATTTCTTTATAACATTTAATTTTCTGCTGAATTGGTGAATTTTTTCTAAACAAATGGCGAATTCCAGAAAAATACATATAAATGTAAAAATTCATTTTAAACCTGTGATCACATGTTCAGATTTGAATTACTAATGCCATTAAACCTTTTTTACATTAATTTTCTAAAAGGTTATACCATTATGCAAACAATTTTTCAAACATTCATTATGGTAATTTTGTGTTTATAAAATGGAGAAAAATGTTTCCGAGTAAGCCCAATAAGTTTAAAGTGGGTTTTTATTCAAACTGTGAATTATATTGGATATATGATACAATATAATATACTTAAAATTTAAAGTTTATTTGTTGAAAAGAAATTAAAGAAATGTTCCATATATAAATATGCTTTTGAGGTAAAATCAATAACCATGCCTGTAAAATCATTATTAAAAAACTGTCATATTAATAAAAAATCTGTCAAATTCAATTCCGCATGTTCTACACGTTCAATTTCGGATCAATTTTCAACCCTTTCAAATATTTTTATAAACGTTTGAATAATATTCGCATTTTTTAATTTAACGAACCAAATTAAAAGAATATTTATTCTATTTATATATATATATATATATTGTATATATATATATATATTATATATATATTTAAAAATTTTCAATTTCATAGCTTCCATTAATTAATTAAAATTTAATTTTCATTTATAATCGATTTACTTTATTGTTCTTACAAAAAAATATTATTGGGTTATAATTTTTTATTGTTAATAAAATTTTTGGCTATATATATCAGTTATATAAAAATATCAATATTCATATAAATATATATAAAAATAATCATCTTTAGATAAATTAAAACGTATTTCAAAATATATTAATAAATTTCATATTCAAAATATATTATTTATATATATATATATATATATATATATATATATATATATATATTTATATATATATATATATATATATATATATTATATAAATATATATAAGTTATATATATATGAATAAATACATATGATTGATTTCTTTGTCAATTTATGTATATTTTTAATATATGTATATATATATATATATATATATATATATATATATATATATATATATATATATAATATATTATCATCAGGTATTGTAGGGTGTATTTTCATTCTTTGCCATATTAGGTTAAATTCATTTTGGTGGTATTATTTCTATTTATTTCTCCATTTAAATCTATAATTCTCCCTCGAAAATAATTTGTTACCAAATGAAAATTGGTCATAAGATTTTTCAAAATTCCATAACCTATTCTGTGAAATTAAAGCAACATCACTCAAAAAAAACTAAATCCATGAAACTTAATTATCTGCTTTTCAAATTATGGCAAAGGTAGCAAAAAATTTTGAGATTAAAATTTAAAGTTGATAAATCATAATTAACAATGAGGTCCGTTACCATTATATATATATATATATATATATATATTTATATATATATATATATATATATATTTATAAGTACTTATTTTAGGAGACGATGAATAAATTAATGTAAAATAACACAAGATTTTAGAAAAATGGATCAAATTTCAATAATAAAGAAAGAGGTCA
This sequence comes from Acanthosepion pharaonis, assembly GCA_903632075.3. NCBI lineage: Eukaryota > Metazoa > Mollusca > Cephalopoda > Sepiida > Sepiidae > Acanthosepion > Acanthosepion pharaonis. The sequence goes on along the minus strand of CAHIKZ030002315.1, from coordinate 128,452 downwards.
TTTGAAATTTAAAATAATATATCAAATATAGATTTAAATAATCCATAACATTCTTCACCAGAGAAAAAATCAAAATGACAAACGGTAATCGTATTCCTGGATATAAAATATCAGATTTTTCAATTTGTATAATTTTATGCTAATTTTAAATTCTTATATATATATATATATATATATATATTGTAAAATATAAAATATTTAATATATATATAATATATATATATTTATCTATATATATATATTCATATATATATATATATATATATATATATATATATATATATATATACAAATTATTATCAAGATAACTTTTTTTCTAATATTTCAAAAACCGTCCAATCAATTCACACAAAATTTTCACACAATGTTGGCAACACTGACCTGCGCAATCACTGAAATTTTCGTACTGATCTGCGCAATGTAAACAAACTGGCGCCATATTTGTTATCAGCACGGTGATTTGAGCGTGCCAAATTATTAGAAAGGTTTAGTAAAATTCCCAGAATTGAGCAAACAAAATGTTTATTAATGTTGCACGTGAATGTTTATGATCAAAAGAAGCTAATAAATAAGATAATCAAACAAATAATAACAGATACAAACAAAGGCACAGTTTTAAACAAATTAATAGGGAATGTGCTTTCCCTGTTTTGAAATTACTTGAAGAAGTCGACGATCCATAGAATTTGTTAATTGTAGGATGTCATCTGCTGTAATGCCGCGAGATATGTCAAGAATTGCTTCCCACAACTCAGCGTTACTCCTGAATTGTCGTCCGTTGGCGTACAGTCTTCTTCTCCATGATGCTCCAAAGGTTTTCGATTGGGTTCAAATCTGGAGAATTTGCTGGCCACTTCATTTTTTCGAGGTCCATCGAAGCCTAACTGTTTCAAATATTCAGTAGTCTTGCGGGCAGCATGTGAGGGAGCATTATCTTGCATAAAAACAATGGCCCTTCTGAAGGCAACTCTTTGACTTTTCATCCACGGTTCAAGATGCTCCTTCTTAAACGCTATGTATGCATCAGCAGTCATTTTGACGCCATCTGGTACTCTGGATGGGCCCACTAATGTTTTTCCAATAATACCACCCCAGATCATTATGCCTCCACCGCCTTGTTGGCGTCTCAAACGCTGATGGCGATTCTGTCCGTTCATTACCCAGCCTTTGCACCATCTATCTGGCCCATCAAGTGTTGCTCAGAGTTTCGTCTGTTAACAAAACTTTAGAGAAGTCAATCTTCATATTGTCCTCGGCCCATTTCAATCGATTTTTGAATGTGATTTCTCGTCAACGGAGGCTTCGATACAGGTTTGACTGTTGTTGCTATTTCCCTCAGATACCGACACCATGTACTTTTAGACACAGTAGGATCCCCAATGCGACTGAAAAGCTCTTGACTGGTAAGTCCAGGGTTCTTCGTGGCCTCTCGTTTAAGTCGTGACATGAGACGACGTGAAATAACCCTCAATTTGCCTTTATCTGCCCTTTTGCGTACTTGTGTAGGGTCGGCGGTGAACTTTTTCACTGTTTGATGACACCTCCCTATCATTTTAGAAATTTCTAGGGTAGATTTACCTTTTGAGAGTTCTGAGGTGATAGTTTTCTTTTCAGCATCAATTAAACTGCTTTTACGGCCCATCTTTTCACTAAATTCTTACACTTTTCTAATAATTTGGCACGCTCAAATCACCGTGCTGATAACAAATATGACACCAGTTTGCTTACATTGCGCAGATCAGTACGAAAATTTCAGTGATTGTGCAGGTCAGTGTTGCCAACATTGTGTGAAAATTTTGTGTGAATTGATTGGACGGTTTTTGAAATATTAGAAAAAAGTTATCTTTTGATAATTATTTTTATTTGACAATTTTTTTCAAATCAAATTTGAATTATTGAAGTTTATATGATTTGCTAAATAACTTCAGACAGGGTGTATACAATCTATATAGGGACATATAAAACAACCAGAGGCATAAAGTCTCTTTGATGTCTATTAGGACCCAAAATTTAACTTATAACCTGTTGAAATAGCAAAGACAACTAAAGGAAGAGCAATACTTGAGGACTTTCATTTTGAACAACTGAAGATCCATGGAGAAGGTATTTCCATCCAAAAAATGCCTGACTTTAGAAACTGACAGAGTAATTATTGGGAATCAACATCTTCTGAATGTTCAAATCAATTTGTCAAGAACCAACAAACCGCCATTATCAGTGCTAATAATCCAAATTTGAAGGCTGAAGATGAAAATTTCTATGTAATTTGACATCATTCTTCTGTTCTAAAACAATGGCAAAATTATTCTTTCAGTAGACTTCAATGCCATAGTTTGAAAGATCATTATAATGTCTGGACTGTAATAATCAGTAAGGAAAGCATTGGCAAGGCAAATATCAATGGAACATTCCTCTTCTACAAATGAGTTTAATATAAATTGGTTTTAACAAACATTATTTTGCCAGTGAAACATACATAAAGTCACCTGGCATCCTGCACACTCCAAACACCAACATTTTATCAACTACATCATTATATGATTTCAGGACCAGGATGTACATCCCTAAATTTAAATAAAAAGAGGTTTTCTAGGCTTCATCAAACTAAATGTTCTTAAAAGTAAAGAATGATAAAAGTGCTTATAATATTACTATACTTGCTATATTTTTGACACTACCTTACTTTGCTGATATTGATGATGATATTTTATGCTCTTGTTCACCTAAATGACAATGCCCAAAAAATATTACTGAATGTAGAGGGTTACAACCCACCCATTGTTTTATGGATGTAAATGAATTTTAGATTATAAAGATATGTAGGATAGTTTGGGTGTTTGTTATAAAAAAATAGTAGCTCTTGGGAAGAAGCTACCCAAATGGAAATTCCTTCTTACCAATGGAACACAAATGGAATGCAGATGGTTTGCCCTGTGTACAGGGTTTGGCATATCTTAACTGTCCAGGTCTGAATTGCTGAAACTAAGGAATGTAGCTTGTTAGAACATTTTCATAGAAATAGTGATGGAGTAGCAACAAGCATGCAATGTTTATATCTGTGGAAAATAATGAAAAGAAAAATTAACACACACACACACATATATATATATATATATATATATATATATATATATATATATATCTATATATTATAGACATAAAATATTTAAAAATCTACCTCCCTGTTACCGCAATTAGGTATCATCAGGCTGTAAAATTGAATTTTCCATCCTAAGACACTCTTACATACATAAACTTGAGGCTGATAAAAGGGAGAAGGAAAAAGTAAAAGATGGAGGGGGGGCATTTTATACTAATGTCTCCTCTCACCAATAAAGTTTGTTGATTTATTTATTCTTAACAGTTTCTTATACCTTACTACACCTTTTAAAGTTTTGCCACTCAGTCTGAACAATTTATATTACTACTGTTTACCGAGTAGGTAAGCAAGTTTAAATATTAAATTATTATTATATATATAGGTTGTGGGGGGGTCATTAAAGATTTGTCCTAACTCACTTCTTCCCTTAAACCCACTTCAATTTGCAGTCCTCTACTAATAAATGTTTCTATATTTCAGATGTGAATGTGCAGTAAAGTGTGACTGATGGGTGTCAGTGGAGTAAGAGCTGTAATAATGTTGATGTTTTTGAAAGGCAATACATTACAAACAATTTTGGAAGAGATGACAGCAGTGTCAAGACTGGTGTCTACTCCACCCTATAGTGTTAGTCACTACTGATATTCACATTTCAAATGTGGTTGGATGTTAGTGGAAACAGTTACTATTCCTCTCAGTCAGCTATTGAGAGTAACTATCATCTTAGTAAAATGTTGTTAACCATTCAAAAACTAGCGGACAGGGTCAGTGAAAAAAGAAAAAAAAAAAGAAAAAAAAAAATTATTCATGATCTTCTGCATATGCAAAAGTGTCAGTGTGGTGGGTTTCTCATTTGCTCAACCCTTTTCAGAAGGAATCAATTGCTCTTGGCTATGTGTCAAGAAAACCAAACAAAGCTTTTTGCCAAACTAATTACGCAAGATGAATCATGTGTTAAAGCACAATCCAAATAATGGAAGCACTGTGATTCCTCACTATCCAAAAAGACAGGTGTCCAATCTTCTTCTGTCAAGGTGATACTTGTGGTCTTCTGGGGTAAAAATAGTGTGGAGATTAAGAATTTCCTGAATAAAGGTACAACAATAACCAGGATATATTATGCCTCATTGCTGTTGATATTACAGGAAGCCACCAAAACACTTAGATACACTATGTTCAGCAATGGCATCTAGACATTATAAAACAATTCACTAATAATGAATACACAACTCTCTGTTTAACAAATGGAAGCAAGATTTAGTGCTAGCAAGTGCTAGACAGTCTGATCTCATAAAAATACTGATTCAGCATTAAAGGAAACATCAAGATATGAATACAAAAACATTGGAACAGTGTTCAGTCTGGTCCTCAAACCAATTCTGTGCAACCAATGACACTATGCATTATTCTGCTGGAATAACCAATCATTGTTGTTGGGATACATGGTGTTCCTGAACGGGTGCAAAATTTTTCAAAAGCAGATCAATGTAAACATCACCAGTTCAATGATGTGCTTAGACAGACGAGTTAATCAACCTCTGCCATATCAACACATTTATGGAATTATCCCCAGCCTATATGGTGCCTTGTTGGCAACTGGAGTCCATAGCAACCTGAACCCTACCATAAGCCTGAAACAACTGGAGCCATGACTTACTGAACCACAACACACATTGCCAGTTCTGTATGGTCTAATTAATGACACCATGAGCCCAGGTGAAACTCCCATATCCAGTAGAAGCTAAAGAGAGCAGAACCAGCTGACCCATTGTATAAAACCTAAACTTTAAAATAAAGTTTTCTATTGGATGAAAGATTCAAAAATTAAATATTACATTAATTTTAATTTGTTAAATATTGAACTAATCTGTTTCAGTAAGCCAAACTTTGGTGAGAGAAAATAAAAAGTTCCAATAGTCATGTTTGATTCTAGAAAGTGAATGACAGGCTATGGATCAAGTATATTTAAAACTTACAGGCATTTTTTTTACAAATGCTTCAAAGCTGAGTAAAAAAAGAAATTGTAATTATTTTTAGAACAAGAAATCAAACTTGGTAGCAATATTGGTATTTTTAATCGAAAACATAATCCAAACTGTCAATTTTGTTTGTTTCTAGGATTAGGATATTTGAGAAAATTAATAAATTAATCAATGCAATAAAAAGACAATTTGTTTTGAAAAATGCAACGCGTTTGCCTTCTTTGAAGAAATAATAAATTTGAAAAAAGATTTTTTAAATCCTTTTGACTAATAAAAAATAATGACTATTAAGTGACAATATCAGGTTATTCTAAATTGGAAAAAGTCAAGTTCTATGAAACTATAGGTCAGATTCACCATATAAAAAGTAAATACATCTTAGTGGCATTATTGCCTTGCTTGGGGTGAAATGATTAAAAAGAACAAAAGAACAAGTCAGTCTATATAAATACAAAATTCTACCAGTTCCTTTCATGCTTCTTTTATATCTCATTTTGACTGGAGTGTTTTTCAAAATGGTATATTGCGGCACTTTAGTGTAATTGTTTTTTCTTTAATTGTTAACAAAATTTTAAAATGAATTATTTCTTTACTTGGCTTGGCTAACAAGACTTAAGTAATGTCATACTAAAAATTTATCTTTTAAAAAGTTTGGTAACCTCTGACCACTACAGACATATTTCTATAACATGATCAGCAAATAACTTGAGTTATATCACATAAATTTAGTGTAATTAATTGTTTTTTCTTTAATTCTTAACAAAATTTTAAAATGAATTATTTCTTTACTTGGCTTGCTAACAAAACTTAAGTAATGTCATACTAAAAATTTATCTTTTAAAAAGTTTGGTAACCTCTGACCACTACAGACATATTTCTATAACATGATCAGCAAATAACTTGAGTTATATCACATAAATTGGATAATAAAGACACACACATAAATTTTAACAATCACTCAGCTTAAGAGAAAAAGCCTTCCTTTTATTGTTTCAAAATTTTAACTGTAAAATGCTTTTATGAACAAATTTTGTAATCATTCTTCCACATTGTTATTTTCTGTAGAGATTATGGATTTTCAATTACATTTGTTTTTTCAACAAATCATCAAAGTATAAAACTGTTCAACTCCTTTTGATCATGTAGTCAGAATACAGGAGTATTTTTTCATTGACTTTAATATTTAATTTTGTTACATTTAATGAATATATTTCTATTTCTACTGTATTTCATAACAAGACACATTCAAATTGAGTAACATGTCCTAAAATTGTTTTATATTAACTCTTAAAATCCACTTATTTAGCCAGACTTTATATTTTCTAAAGTTTCCTATTTTGTCAATTTCTAATATAAGTATTTCCATGAAGTGATATCAATTTCTCAAACTACCAACATACAAAAACAGAAGTTCAATAAAATGAATAAAAATTCAAAGATAAAGAATTTAAACTTACATCTCCTTTTGATTTCTGTTTAGTTACACTTTTGCTTTTTTTTTTGAGGTGCCCTTTTGAGAGCCCTCTTTGTGACTTCCTTAGCTTCCTGTAAAAAAGCATAAAATATTTTATTTAAATGTAATATTTTAAATTCTAAAAAACCACGTTTTTTTCAGCATAAAGAATCGCTAATATCAATAAACAATGATTTCCCTTGTATATTTTTTATCCCCACTCAGTCCTGTCGCAAATTTTTTTTAATAAAATCTCCTCATTTTGCTATCCAGTAAACCAAATGCCATCCCCGTTAAAACAATTTTTCAATTTATATATATATATTCCACTAAACCAACGCTCTTTTTTATGAGGTATAGGAGGTGTATATAGTCTGCAATTTTTTTTATCGACATCGGCTATGTTATTTTATATATTTATCTATATATATATATATATATATATATATATATATATATATATATATATATATATATATATATACACGAGGTGTGTGTGTATATAGTATATACCCCAATACACACCATGCACATACTTTCGTGCATATTGTAATTATTTAAATTCCTTCTAGTTGAATTCACTTAGGTCTTATACTTTCAATTCATTCATTTTCGTCATTCTTTCTTCTTTCTTTCTTTCTTTTTTATTTCATTTTTTTTCTTTCATTTCTTCTTTTTCTCTTTTACCTTTCTTTCTTTCTTTCTCCTTCTTTCTTTTTTTTCTTTCTTTTCTTTCTTTTTCCTTTCATTTTTCTTTTTCTTTTCTTTGTTCTGTTTTTTTCGTTTCTTTTCTTGTTTCTTTCTTTCTTTCCTTCTCCTTCGGTTCTCTTTTTTATTCTTTTCTTCTTTCTTTCTTTCTTTTTTTTTTATTATTTTCTTTTTCTTTCATTATTTAACGGTCGGCATCTTTTTTTTGTTTCAGTGTTTCATTTTTTCTTTTCTTTTTATACTTTCATTCTTCATTCCTTCATTCGTTTCTCTGTCATTTCTTTTTTCTCTTTCTTTTTTTTTTCATTATTTTTGTTTTTTTCTGTTTCATTTTCTTTTCTCAATTTTCCATCTTTTTTTCTTTTCTTTTTCATTTTCTTTCTAAAAGTTTTCTTTCTCCTTCATTTCTTTTTAACTTCCCCATTTTTTCTTTCTAATTTCCTTTTCTCAGTTTTCCCCTCTTCTTTCTTTCTTTTCTTTCTCTTTAATCCAGTTCATATCTGTTTTTTGTCTTCATTTTTTCTTTCTTCTATTTTTCCTTCTTTTTTTTTCTTTTCTTTCTTTCTTTTTTTAAATTTTTCTTTCAGAACATTTTTCTTTTAGATCTTTTAGATTTAAAGGAGTTTCTCTTTCTCCTCAAAATCATTCTTTTTTCCTCCTCTGTTTTTACAGTTTTATCTTTCTTTTTCCTTCATTCTTTTTTTTAATATTTTTCTTTTTTTCTTTTGGTTCTCTCTTTTCTTTGAAATCTTTTCTTTTTGATTTCTTGTTTTCTTTTCTTTCTTTTTTCCAAAACGTCTTCATTTTCTTTCTCTTCTTTTTCTCTCTTTCCTATTTCGTTTGCTTTTTAATTCTTTGTTAGTTCTTTCTTTCTTATTAACTTTAATTTTTTCTTTTTTTTCTACAATTTCTCAATTTGACTTTTTTTCTTCTTATTTTTTTCTTTCTTTTCAGGAAGTTTTTTAGATTCTTTTCTTTTTTCAATCTCCTTCATTTTTTGTTTTTCTCTATTTAAACAATTTTTTTTTTGGTTCTTTCTTTCCCTTTTTCTTTTTTTTCTCCTTCTTTTTTCTTTTTTACATCTTATCACGTAATTCTTTCTTCTATGATTTCTATTTTTTAGGAATTTTTTTTGGTCTTTGTTTTCGTTTTCTTTTGTCAGTTTTCTTCATATCTATTTTCTTTATTTCTATTTTATTTTTTTTTTCAATAAATTTTTATCATTTCTATCTTGGTTTTCTTTCTTCTTTTGGTTATAGATCATATTAATCTAGCAATATATTCTTTTATATTTCTGTTCTGTCTATTTTCTATTTTTTCATTTTCTGTATAATTTTCTCCTTATATTTCTAAGTTTCATTAATTGGTAACTAAATTTTTTAAATGGTTCTCATTTACATTCTTTTATTATTTTTGAATGGTTAAAATCTTTCTATCTTTTAATTCCCTTCATTTCTATTTAAACGATTCTATCTATCTATGAATCATTCATATCTCTTTAAATTCCAGTGTCATAATGTCCTATCATTTCTATTTATCTATCTTTCTTAATATCTTTCTTCTTCATTTCCTTTTATGTCAAAAATTTATAGATATTCCAAGGAAAATCTATCTATCTTCATTCTATTCAGTTTTTTTCTATTTTTGTCATTCTTTTCTTCTTTTCTTTCTCCTTCACGTCTCATCTCATTTGGATTTGAGGATTATTCTTTCTCATGTCTATCTATTTCATTTCTTCTTGTCTATCTTTCTCTTTAAGAAAATGATCTTCTTTCTTTCTTTCTATCTAAAAATTTTGGTTCTTATTGCCGAGAAAAACTATGAGCTTTTCTTCATTTCTCTTGTAAAAATTCTTCAATTGAGTTTACATTTTTTATTGATATCTTTTAAATTCTTTTCTATCTTTTAATTTCTTTCTTCTTCTATTTCTCTTTTGTTTTCTTTCAGGATTTCTTCTCAGAATTTCTGGTTTTAGCTTCTTTTCCCTTAATTTCTCCTTCTGACCTTATATATTCTATCTTCTCCTATATATATTATATATATATATATAAATATAGTTTCTTTCTTTTTATATCTTTTCCTGGATCTATCTTTCTTTTCTAAATAACCTTCGTTTTACTTGTGGTCGGAATCTTCCTTTCTTTCAACTATCTTTCTTTATCATATTATCTGTGAATTCTTTTATCTCTTTAAAAGTCTCTATCTATCTAGAAAGAAAAATGGTTTTCAATTTTCATTTTATTATCTAGCAAATCTTCTATCTCTTTTATATTAATTCTTTTATACTAAATAAAATAATTACATATATTCTTCCCAATTCAGATCTTAACAATGTTTCTATTTATCTAATTATCCTCATTTTTTCATCCTAATATCTATCTATCCTTTATATATATATAGATATATTCTTTACGATTACAAAATAAAAATATATATATATATAGCTTTCTTTTATATAATTTGATTGATATATAGATAATTTTATTTATTTCATATACAATGCTCATATATATCTATCATAAATTTTATAGAATGTTTGGAATTTATCTATCAATTTCATTACAACTTTCAAGAATATTTGAGTTTCAAAAAAAACATCTATAAAATATATATCTAAATAAGATTCTATATATTCATTTATTTCTTTATAAAGTAAAAAAACGTTTATTAACGATAAAAAACTATCTAAAAACTTGATTTAACAATGTTTTTTTCAAGCACAGTTAATGTTTTATAGAAAATCATTTTAGAAACTGAATCTATAATGATACTATAAACTAAATGGAAAATAGTTTCTTAAAAAGACAAAAAGCATTTAGACTCGTTCTATTACAGCCTTGCTAAAAAGAACTGAACAATATAAATAATCCACATATATATAATATAAACAAAACTGTAATGGAATATATATGATCTATCTATCTCAATATAACTTATAGAAATTTATTTAAATATAAAAAATGCTAAATGCAGTTATTTTCCCATAATGGGAAATTGTCAGATCTTATATATATATATTTTATTTCTACACCATTTTCTCATTTTTCATTTCAATCTATATTTATATGTATATTCCTTAAATATCTTTAATTATTTTGGAATGCATAATCTTTTTCTTTTTTCTTTTTTCTTCTATTTTACACACAAACATCTATTTTTGGTTTTTTTCTTTTATATCTATATTTTATTTATATATCTTATAAATTCATTTTTCTTTATATTTTTCCTTCTATATCTTCAGGAGTTTCTTCTTATCTGGTTTCTATTTCGAATTCATTTATCTCTCCCGTTAATTTTTCCTTATCCTTCCTATGTTTCCTATAAAAGATTCCTTGGCTCCTTCTTCTTCCTTTCTCAGTTCTTCTTATCTATAAATATCCGCATCTGTACAATTTAATGTCTTTTATCTATCTATATATCTATCTTCTTTCTTTCTCATTCTTTCTTTTCTATCTATCCTTTATCTTTTTTTCTTGTTATTTCTATTTATTTTGGGATCTACACTGTCTAGTTTGTTTTCATTAAAGCCTTTTTTCAACTTTAATCTATACAATCTAAAAATTTATATATACCTATATATATATCTAATTATAAATCGTATATCGAAACTTCTTTGGGAAAATTAATTGTATTCTTCTTTGAGTTCTTCTTTTATCTTTTTCAGTTTCAATCTTTTAATGCTCATCATTCTTTCTTTTGGTATTCATTTTAATCTTTTTCTTAATCTATCTATATCTCTTTTTTCATATTTGAAAAGTTTTGTTTTATAAATATCTTGTGAACTGTCTCTATGATTTTCTTTTTTCTTTTACTTTCTTATCCATCTATCTTTTCTTTCTATTTTCTTTCAATGAATTCTCCAACTTTCTTTCTATCTATCTATCTTTGTTATCTATATTGGATAGTTTCTCTAGTGATTAATCTTTTCATTTCTCTATTAAGACTTCTGATCTAAATCTATCTATCATCTATCTATTTATCTCAATCTAATCTTTTCTGCAGGACATACGATCTCATATTCTATTATCTATTTTATTCATGTCTAGAATAACAAAAAAGTACTCTAAACCATTTCTTCATTTTATCTTTCAAATTTCTTCTGTTTTCTCTCAAAGATTTTCTAAATTTCTTTCATTCTACTATCTATTTTCAAATTTCCCCTTTTATCTATCTGTATCTATCTATTAAAAATTAAATTTTTATCTCGTTTTCCTATCCCTAATCTATCTATCCTATCTATCTATCTATCTATCTATCTATCTATCTATCTATCTATCTATCTATCTATCTATCTATCTATCTATCTATCTATCTATCTCTATCTATCTATCTATCTATCTATCTATCTATCTATCTATCTATCTATCTATCTATCTATCTATCTATCTTGTTAAATATCTATCTATCTATCTATCTATCTATCTATCTATCTATCTATATCTATCTATCTATCTATCTATCTATCTATCTATCTATCTATATCTATCTGTATCTATCTATCTATCTATCTATCTATCTATCTATCTATCTATATCTATATATCATCTATCTATCTATCTATCTATCTATTATTAAATATCTATCTATCTATCTATATCTATCATCTATCTATCTATATCTATCTATCTATCTATCTATTTATATATTAATCTATTTATACTATATATTTGATAAAGAATCTATAAATTTCATTTTATTTCTATCTGAATATTTTAATCTATTTTAACTATCTATTCTATTAATCTATCTATTTATATATTGGGAAAAATTCTTATATAAATAACTATCTCATATCGTCTGCATTTCTTCTTTAAATGGTTCATCTATAATATTCATTTTATATATATTTATTTGATTTATATCATATTTTATTTTCATTCTATCTATCTATTTCACACTATCTATCTTTAAATCTTTATTTTTTGTAACATTCACACTAATATTTCCACCTTGTATTCTTTATATATATTTATATTCCCATTATATATTATTCTTATTCATTTAACGATATAAATCAAATGAATAAACCTATTTTAAATATTCCTTTTCATTTAATATTTTAACATCTATCTTTTATCCTCTTTATCTTTTCTATTAGATAAATTTTTATCTATATTTATCTACATGAATATCATATTATATTTTTTAATTTTTTTAATAATAAATATATCTATATAATATATATATATATTTATATATTTTTATTCTTTTTCATATATCTATCTCTATACTCTTTTATATTAAATCTTTTTATTTTTTTATTTTATTCTTTCTAAATATATATCTATTATATATATATATATATATATATATATATATATATATATATTTTTTGACAATAAAAAAATATTTAATATAAAAATTCCTTTTTTCAAAAAATACTCATCTTCTAAAAATATTTTTTCTTCTCTTATATTTTCTTCTAATATATATATCTATCTATATATATATATAACTATTTCAAATCTCTAAAATTTATATTTTATATATTTTTTATCTATCTAATCTAAACTTTTAATAAAAAATTGTCTTCTTTTTTTTATTTCTTTTTAAAATCGTTTTCTTTCTTTGACAAAATACTAACTATTCTCTAATTTTTTATTTATTTTAAAAACTTTCCTTTTAAATATTTATAAAAATCATTTATATATATATTTTTTTATAATTCAATATTTTAATTAAAAATCTTTATCTAATTTATATAAGAAATTTATATATTGATAATTTTTTAATATTTTAAATGCATATATATATATATATATATATATATATATATTCCGGCTTATATAACTATATGATCTATGTGTTCTTTATTTGCAAACTCAATTTCTTTCATCTAAATGTTTTAAATTTTCTTTTTTTTTATTTTTTTCTTCTTTTCATAAATTTAAAAATTTTGATATTTAAAATTTTTTGAAATCTTGTTTTGATTGAATTTCTTCTCTAATATAATCCCAATTTATTTTTATCCTATAATCCATTAATCTCTATCTAAATACGAATTTCTATTATCTTTTCACAATTTCTTAAATTATGCTTTTCTGGATTAGTTTATAATTTGTAATTTTAATTATATATTCTTGGTTCTATATTTAGTTCTTGACAAGCTTTTTCTTTTCTTTGTCTGGTTTTTTTTATTTACTTTTTTTTTCACTCATCTGTTTCAAAAAAAATAAAAATTCACTTTCGTCTTAAAACTTTCAAACAAACCGGATTTAAATTGTGATATATTATCTTTCATATTTATTTATTTATATATTTATATATATATATTTGTTTTTAATCAATTTCTATTTAAAAATATAACTTTTCTTTTTGTTTTCTTCTTTCTTTAAATTGTTTTTCTTTGCAAAAATTTATTTCTTTTCTAAACAGCTTTCTTAAAATTTTTTTAAATTTTAAATTTCCTATCTATATAAATCTATAAATATATTATTATATGAAAAATAATATATAATCAAAATATCTTTTGTTTAAATAAAATTTCTTTGCATATTTTTTCTTTATATTTTTCTTATTATTTTAAAAAATTATTCAAAATACAAAAAGTAGTTTTTTTTTTAAAAATATTTCAAAATGTCATTTTTTTAATTTATAAAATTATAACGTTTATATTATATTTATATATATATTTATATATCTATATATCTATATATATCTTTATAAATATTTCAAAAATTTTATAAGATTGGACTTTATCAAAATTTGAATATCTGTCTAATATCAATATCCAATTTCAATTTTTTTAAAAATTCAAATTTTTTTTCATTTTAATTTCTATATATCTGAATCTCTCTTTATTTCAGTTCTCTAAAATTCTTTTTTTTAAATTTTTAAAAAAATTTATTAATTCTTAATCTTGTTTTTTTTTCTTATATTTTGATTTTTATATATATATATATATATATATATATATTTATATTTTTTATAACTTTGTAAAAATGTCCCTTTTTAAAAAAAAAATATTTCATTTTCTTAGGATTTTTTTAAAAAATTCCAATACTGACATTATTTCATAATTTGTTTGTTCCTTTCTAAATATTAAAATTCAAAATTTCATTAAATTTTTAATTTTAAATTTTAAATATTCAACATTACTCCTTATTTTGGATATAAACAATTTATAGAACACAATCAATAAAAAAAAAATACAATTTTATTTCAATTTTTTTTTTTTATATTTATAGGTTGGGATATTTTTCATTTAATTTTTTTTTTCCCGATAAATTTAGAATTTCTAGGTTATTTTTTTAAATTCTTTTCAAAGTTTTCTTTAAATCTATCAAATGAATATTTTAAAAAAAAAAAAAAAAAAAAAAAAAGTTAAAAAAAATTAATTCTTGGACAAATCTTTCATTTTGATTTATTTCCAAAATTTTAAAAAAAATAAAAAAAAAAATTGTTTTAATTTCCTTTGAAAATTTTTTGATCCATGGGTCATATATTAATTCAAAATAAACAAACAAATAAAAAAAATTTTTTCGATGTTTATAATCAATTCCTAATATATATAATATAAATATATTTTATTTAAATATATATAATATTTTAAAAAATAAAAATAAAATAATAAATAAATTTTTTTATTTTTTTCAATCTTTTTTTATTTTATTTCTTTTTTTTTTGTCATCCATATATTTAATTATTTTAAATATTTAAATGCTTTGAGTTGATTTGTTATTCTAATTAAAAAAAAAACAAATGTTTATATTGACTTGAAAAAAACATTTTCAAACAAGATCGACTATATTTTTTAAAAAAATCCAGATGGCGTCAAAAAAAATTTTGCAAAATCGATAAAAATGAACTCAATTTTTTTTTTTATAAATAATTTATTTAGACTGTTTTAAAAATTATAGCATACTTAAAAATCAATAAAAATGCAAAATATATGTATAAATTCATTTATATTCATATATTTTTTTTAATCGAAAAATTTTTCTTCTCGCTGTGGAAAATAATACCTTTAATTTAAGTTTTGTTTAATAAAGGATATAATACATATTTTTATTTAGGGATATTTGTAATTTTAAATTTTCTATAAAATAAATTTTTATATATTTTCTATATATAATTATTTTTTTTCATTTATTTTCTAATAACTTTTCCATAAAAATTTCTTTCTAAAAAAGAATATTTGAAAATCAAAAATTCTACAAATATATATATTTATATTCAACAACCCTATTTTCTATAATATTTTACCCAGGACGCGAATTTTTAAACATAATTTTAAAATTACCATCAATAAATGAACTATAAATTTTAATTTTTTAATAATAATAGTAATACATAACAATATATATAATTCAAAAAATAAAAAATAAAAAATACTAAAAATAAATAAAATCTCGAAAATTTTGGCATATCATTTTTGAATTTTTCCCTTTTTAATTATTTAACAAAGGATTGGTATATTTCTGTTTATATCCATTCTATAAAATTAAATATATTATATTTTGTATATTAAATATATAATAATAAAAAAAATTATCTAAAATATGGTTTTCTATCATGTAATTATTTCTAGGCTTTTATAATGGAATTTTTTTTATATCTGAAAAAAATGATGCCATTTTTAACCTTTTCCTCTTTTGTAAAAAAAAAATTTTATTAAATGATACACGCCAGAAAATGCGATTTAAAAAAATTTAATAATTTAAAATATCATATATATAATTTTAATAATAATATATATATAATATTTAATAATAATTTTATATAATAATGATAATATTATTATATAATAAAAATAATATATAATTTATAATAATATATTCCATTAAAATAATAACATTATATAATAATTTAATAATAATAATATATATCCATAATAATAATTAAAAATAATTTTATTTTTTCTTAGTTTCACGTAAAATATTTTTTAATGGAAAGTTTTCTTTTTTATAAATCATTCGTTTTATTTTTGTTATTGTTTATATTTTCAATTTGCAATCCCAACAATATCTGTTTATTCATTAAAACTTATTTATATATATATATATATATATATATATATATATATATATATATTTTATATATATTATATATTTTTTATATAATAAAAATTCCTTCAACAACAAAATTTCAAATTGTCTATTATTATAAAAAAATTCTCAATTAAATTTTAAAATTATATATATATATATATATTATATATATATATCCAAATTCATATATATATATATATATATATATATATATATATATATACAGGGTATCCATAAAGTTCGTACGCACTTTAAAAAAATTCATAACTTTATTTGTATTTGCGATAGAAATAATCTGTAAAAAATGTTATAAAGTTTAATGTACCTAGTTTTAAGTATAGCTAAAATAACTAATGTGATTTCAGGCATTACTGTAAATCAGTTGGCAAATGTTTTCCGTGAACTGCAAAATCGTATTACCCTTTGTATTGCTAATGATGGAGGACATGTGGAAACTTAAATAAAATTTCAATAAAACCTTAAAATATATAGATTTACTTCTTTCTAATCCTTTTTTAAAATTATTTCTATCGCAAATACAAATAAAGTTATAAATTTTTATAGCCCGCAAGGGGTTACAGAGAGTTGTTTGAGACCAAATAGGGATGATATATTTAACGAATAAGATAGAAGGATATCATATAGATCAAGGCCCTCTGTCAGATTTCGATTGAAATTTTTGAATAGTTGGAGATTATAGCTAAAAACAGGAAAAAGATGGAGTTCCATAGGCGAGAGGTGTTCAACACGAACCTATTGAAGTAAATAAATCTATATTTTTATCATATATAAATATATATATATATATATATATATATATATATATATTTTTATATTAGCATATATATCATATATATATATATATATATATATATATATATATATTGTAATATAAAATTATTATATTTTTATATATCAAGGGCAGTATATTCACAAAAAAAGATTGTGTCGTTGCAACAACGTAAACAAAACCGATTATGTCCTAAGGGACGCAACGCGTCACACGAAAACGTTTTTCACATTGTCATATATCTTTCCTCCAAAACTGTTCTTGATACATAAAAATGTATATATCCTTATACAATATATATATATATATATATATATATATATATATATAGTGGAAAAAATATATTGAAAAAAATACACAAAAGAAGCTATACATGGATGAAATATCTTTTTAGAGACTTTCTCTTGTGCTCTGCAGCCAACATATCCTATTTCAAGAACACCAGCAGTAGCCAGTGAGAAAATTTACATCTCAAACCTAAGTAGCGCTTTTCCATGTACCACAAGAAATATTAGCAATAGAATCATAGGTCTAGTTGCATTGTAATGTGTTGTGACTAGTTTGAAATGTAATTTTGTTGAGTGTGTGGTTGCTTTGCTTTAATGTAAATGGCTTCCAATATATGAAGCTTCTTTTTACTGTGTGTATGTGTGAGTATTATTGTGATCAACTAATACGTGTCTAATATTATGTACATGGTTATATTTTCCTAAGTAATATTGTTTAATAGAACTAAGATCAGAAAGGGGACAGGTTAGTCTACGGGAGAGTGTGGTTGTAATAAAACCAATATATGTAGTGGGTTTATTATTAGCATCAGAGATAAAATCTCTGAGTGGGCATGTAAATTGATACACTATGTTGTTTTTTTTTTTTTATATTTAGTTGTGTGGTTGTAGGGTTATTAAAGACTATGAGGCTGTTGTTTTAAATTTTTATAATATATAATATTATATAATATATATAAGATTAACTTTATTATTATTATTTTCTAGCTATTATGTTTTTGAGTGTTGTTTCATCATGTTCGTAATTATCATGCATTTGGTTACAATATTATAAGTTAAAAGTGTTATGCTTATTTTGATGTACATTATTATTATTAATAATATCAATTTTCTTAGACGTATTATTAAGTTTATTGAGATATATTTTATTTTGACATAGAAGATTGCTATGTGATGATAACGCTTGCAGGAAGAGCAGACGCAGATCATAAGTTCAAAATGCGGTTTTTGACGTCATACCACGTGATAGACAGAAGTATTACAAAAGAACCAATGTCTAGATGCAATATAATGTGTTGTGACTAGTTTGAAATGTAATTTTGTTGAGTGTCGATTGCTTTGTTTTAATGTAAATGAACTCCAATATCTGAAGGTTTTTTTTAACTTTTTCTATGTATAAATAATATTATTGTGTTATGATCTAATATCTGTCTATTATTATGTCTATACTGTAATTGTTTTTTCAAAAGAAAAAAAAAAATTTAATAAACTAAGATCAGAACGGTGCCAGGTTAGTCTACGGGAGAACGTAGTTGTAGTAATCTCAATACATTACATTGCATCTAAACATATGATTCTGTTCTTAATATTTCGTTCTCTCTCAGTAAATGAAGTCATAGAACCGCATCAAAAATTTACAACCTGGCAATTGCAATTCATGCGACCGTTATCGTCGCATAAAATATTCTATCAATCTATAACAGAACATCATCTTTGATGGTGAATATCTTTGTTTAACTGCCCGTAGTTTTCACATTACTCTGAAGATGGCTCATGTGAGCGGAAAGTTTAGATCAGGGAAAGCATAATAAAAAAAATATCCAAATGTTGGACAGTTTTCGTCTACTTTCTGTTAAAATTAAAGCAATTATGCAAATTTAGAACGCTTCGTGATCAAATATAATAGATATTCGTTGTCTGTCATATTTACCAATATATGTTTGAATAATAATCTGCTGCCCCAATAGACTATAAAGATATATATATATATATATATATGTATATATATATATATATATGTGTGTGTGTGTGTGTGTGTGTGTGTGTGTGTGTGTGTGTGTGTGTGTGTGTGAAGAATTTTATTTTTAATCCAATAATTAAAATTAATTTCAAAAAATTATTATTGCGAATGGATAATTATAATTGAAATATTTATTGTATATGTTTTACGACTTATCAACCCTTACCTGGTTGTTATTTAAAACCGGGAAATATTTTTAGTTTGTAAGATTTTTTTTGTTGAGTCGGGGAGATAATAATGATTTAGTAAACAAATCCTTTGAAATGATATATATATATATATATATATATATATATATATATATATATATATATAAATATAAATTAACGAATAATTGCTCAATGTATTTAGTAAAACAGAAATTATAAATTACAGAATAAAGTCGAAAATTACATGATATGGGGTGGGAGCATATGTATATTTCAACCAATGAGATTTACTTTAGTCTTATTCAAAATATCAATTTATCGACTGCTCTCAAAGTTAAATTTTAATTCCTAGTCTATACATCGGGGTTGAATAAGATTCTTATTTCTCGTTGAAAATAAATAAATCTATAAAAGCCCCCTTTTTAGATAATTTGAAATTTTGTTCTATAGTAACATATATATTGAATCGGAGTGAATACATACATACATATATATATATATATATATATATATATATATATATATATATATATATATATATATTCGGAATATCAAATGCTGTTTGCTTGGATATGAACCGGTGTAATAGATAATTGTTCTGAATTGTTAATCGGAGAGCCGAGTTCACATTCTAGTTGTGTTGCTTATATTCACTTACGCGCAAATACCCATTAAAAGATAAGAATACAGATATCTTTCCTCACTCTTTCTAGGACCAGTCTTAATTGCTTTATCACCCTTCAAGCAGAAGAACTTTCTCGCTGCCAGTCAAATAAAGACACTCGTGTCACGACCACTCCAAAAAGAGAATGTTTAACATCGGTAATGTTTAACATTGAAAAACATAAGGAAAATTAATTCCTTTTAGAAATATGTGGAAACATCCACTCTTTGCCTGAAGAAGGTCGCGAGACCAGAAACCCCCGTTGCAAAATTATGGAAAATAAATCATAATATATATATTTAAAAAAAATCCACCCAGATATACATGGCTGGAACTGTATAACCGTAACCCACTGTATATCCGTACACACCTGTCTAGAAATGTCTGCCCGCGTCCCCGCTTGCACGCATCTTCCATTGGTATACTAAGCTACACCCATCTCATTTTTTACCGTATGTCCTTTGCAAGTGTTTCATTGTTTTTAATAAAGAAATTTCATTGATAAAAACTTCTTGTGTAGTCGTTGTTCGGGGTTAAATTGTTTCAATGTTTTAGATATTCAGTAAATTTCCTATGGCCGTAATAACTTTCAAATAGTATGGCATTGTTCACAAATTTAATGATCATACAAAAACAGAGATGAAGCGTCAGAGATTGATTCAACTACAAGGGCAAACGCATGAACGCCCTTCTCCTTTCACCCACGTTTACGGTAAAGCTGTGGTTAATAAGATATCCCCGGGATTGCTTCCCTTTTAACGTCTCAATAATCCATCTGAAAAAATCTTTGCATCAGATTGTTCGAATGTCAGTTTAAGACGGAATCATATGAAGAAACTATTGGCTAAATGGCAAATGCCGCTTTGGGACCTAGTTTATTGCAGATTTCGTCCACTTAACTGAAATAATCTAAACCAAGCAACCAAGCAACCAAGCAAGTCATATATAATTTACATGGCAAATTTAGAAAGCGTCGAATGAAAACCGGGGAGTTATGGCCGCAAAACGTGCTTTTCGAACATTGTTTCTTTGTTAGACGCGGCGAAGGGAGCAGGACTAAAACCACACTATCTTATTTCTTGCATGATGGCAAATTTTTTACATCTTTGAAGAAGACCGGATAAAAAATATGGAAGATATTCAAGATTTTAGTAGTACGAAAAACCAGATATTTTTTCATTTTTTTTGCAATTTTTTGTCTGACGCCAGTGTCGCAAGAAAACTATTAAACACTCTACATAAACCTCGTAACATGAGCTGATGTTTCGCATTAAGTGCAAAGAACATCAAATCATCCGGTAAAAACAATGTTCGCGTGTAGCTTTGCCTTGGTTTTAGAAAAATATCTTACCCAGCTTCAGTTTTATCAATTTTTCTCATAAACCCGGCGAAAAAAAAAAGTTGGTCTTGAACTCTGTAAATTTGCAATATGTGCGTACAATTTCCTCGAAATCAGTCGAGAAATGTGGACGTGCATAGATAGCGCACACAAACAGAGACAGACAGACACACAGAGACAGACAGACCGACACACGCACAGACAAACATCATAGCTACAATGGATGAATCAAAATTCTAAAATAATTCTAAAAGAACACGTTAACCCGCAATGACCCCTCCCCAATCGAGGATGATCTCTGTGGAGATAGAAAGTACTTAGGTTAACAGAAACTACGGCGCCTCCCTTCCAATTTCAACTGCAAGAAGCTGATTAGAGAACTAGAAAGGATTATTATAAAAATAAATAAACATAACATATCTATATTATTCGATGAAAGATGCTTGAGTATATATATATATATACATATGTATATGGTATGTCCCGAAAAGGGATATATTTGATCGAATTAGCTAAGTGGGTTTGGTTATCGGTAGCAGTAATCGACTGGTACTCGTCGTAGCCCAAAGGGAAGAAATGTAAAATTTCATTAGAATAGAAATACGTAGTCCAATGAAAATGATTTAAACTCTTCGTACCTAGACGTCCGTCTGTATTTATGACGGACACCAGCCAATCATATTCCAGTAAAGAGGAACACAGGTGTATGCATATTCCATTATGTCAATATATAATATATATATATATATATATGTTGTGTGTGTGTCGTGTGTGTGTGTGTGTGTGTGTGTTTATCTAAAAATTATTCACCTTCATCCCTACCAATGGATTAAGAGAAATTTCCGACTAATGCCAAACGTCGGGTTTCGATCCTAGTTAGAGGCATCCGGACATCTAGATACACCGATGAGCTGTGATACAATTTAAACAGTCTGTCTGCGGATGACAATAAATATGCTCCTGAAAAAATTATTTCTGTTGAACTCTTTTTATGGATAAAGTGTGTGTTTGCATAAACATGACTATTAATTATAATAATGCAATACTCTTCGGTTAAATTGAATCGAGTTCTCTCAGTCACTGTGTGTTTATCTAAAAATAAATACGCTTAAATTCCCCTTCATCCCTACCGTGCGCCAACGGCTTAGTGGTAAAATCTCCGACTGATTCAGTTGGGTTTCGATCCTAGCTCGAGGCAACTGGATGTCTAAACACACTGATGAGCTGTGATACAGCGAAAAGGGGCTGTCTGTGGATGACAATATATATATATATATATATATATATATATATATATATATATATATATATATATATCAGTTCCATTGACCTTGAAAACATTTAGAAGTATTAAACATTCAATTTGTTTTTTGTGTCTGGCTTTGATATTTTTTAAAACCAACCACAATAAACTTTTTAAGAGTGTAATAAAATAAATACGTCACCTTAACCAAACAATTACCTCAAAGGTTTTCTGAAAAAGTTTTCCTCCTCGGCCATTTCCATTCAAGAGTATTCCAGTTTGTTTTGTTTAAAAATTCTTTTTTTTTACAAAAAAATTTCAAGTTCAGGAGGGAAACGTCGATTAAAGATTCCCAAGGGTACAAGCACGTAAAGTGAATATAATGCATTCTACATTCTATTATTTCTCAATGCCGAAAAAATAAATGCCTCCTATATATATATATATATATATATATATATATATATATATATATTTTAAATATATTTTAAAGTTTTCTAATGGTTTATTGAAATTTAAAACAAAACAAAACCTAATTTCATGCAATTACTGGAGAAAATTAAAAAGTTCTACAAAATAAGACAAAATTGTAGGAAAAAACGTTGGTTTGTGATTTGATCGAAAAATATTTTGGTTTATAATCAATCCATGGGTCAAAAAAGGTCTATTTTGAAGCTCAACAAAGAAACATTGACCTCTAGATTTAAAATCGTTGATAAATATTTAAATTTCAATACATTTAAGTTTAAGGAGCTAAATTAACCAAATAAGACAATTCAAAAATGATAATCAAAACATAGTCACATTTTAACAACCGCATTCCTTGTAGGTTGACAGAATTTCAAAAAAATTTTATAGTCATAAAATATAACCTGGAATATATTTAAATAATTAAAGTAAAAACTATATGAGAATATATATTTGAGTTCAAATTTGAAAAATTGAAAAGTGTGTATTTTATAATCACACAAAAGTAGTTTTTTATAGATCAAACTCAATTATTTAAATTATTCTATCAAACAAAAATTTAATTATATAGATCATATGAAATTAATTAAAAGTCTTCATATCATAGTAAAATAAAATGTGGCATCAACCTAATCAAAGTGTGTGTTTAAGGTTTGATAAAATTTAATACATGTAAATGTCAAAATAAAAACGTTGGTTTCTCTATTATAAAAGACAGGATGTGGTTGCGTGTGTGTGTGTGTGTGTGTCGTGTGTGTGTGTGTGTGGTCTACCTGTGTGTGTCCGTTTTTTGGCTATCCTGTCCTGTGACGACCAAAATGGACTTGGTATTGATCGCGGCACCAAATGTGACGTTCTAACCTTTTGCTGATTCGGATGGGAATCTGATTAGATTCGGTATCAGCCATTTTTTCCTAGCTCGCCTCCAACGTCTGGTTACCGAAGTTTTTTCTGCTTTTTTTTCTAGTCTAAACTACCCACGTTGTGAATTTGATCATAGCTAGACGAAATAATCAGTCGAAGATTCGTAATGCAAGTCGAGTTCAACAAAATGATATCGCACAATTATATGTAAAAAAAAAATCAAAAAAAAACTCGAAAGTTCAAATGTGTTAAAAAAGCATAACAATATTTTTTATATGGTTTATTTCATTACAGGACCAACGTCTTCTTTCCCAAACTGCTATATGGATTTTGTGACCCTTTGTTTTTTGTTAGGCGAGTTTAACATCTTAAGTTGTTTTTTCTTTTAGAAATCGTTTTGTGTTCATTTTGTTTAGTCGTTTTTCGTAAATAAATTTAATTTTTATAGAAATTGAAAATTTGAGGTCGTGATAGGCAAATCTTTTAAGGCAGCTGTCTGCAAGGCTATTAAGCTCTGTAACTGTATCTTTTAATTGCCAACTTCAAAGGCCAACTCAACTTAACTCAATTGAATTGCTGTATGAGTCGTCGATTTTTGAATCTGCGATTCTGCTTATATGGACGCCGACCAAAATATGGTGGTTTTGTTGGGGTTTGAAATTTATTAATAATTCAAAAGAATAATGTACAAAAATACAACGGTCAGGAAAAATTTATTATTTTCCATTTTGGATACGCTTTATATGGCCCAACAAGGTCCATTCTCAAAATGGTATCTCATCAATTATCAGAATTTGTCAGGAAGCAAAATAATATTGTCAAATCTCAGGAATTTAGGCCCAACAAACCTCCCCTTCTTCTTTGATCTTTGATTTAATAAAGATTTTAAAAATCCAATTCAAAACCCTGATAATCTGCATTTGTTCCTGTAAAACTAAAGCAAGGTTTAAAAAGGATCTTGCTCAAAGAAAAAAATTATAAAATTTTTTTTTTTCAAAGCCCTTTTTTAAATATAAATCATAACGAACGTTTTGTTTATATATATATATATATGGATATCGTAATATATATGTCTTATCAAAGATCAACGAAAATTGATATAAAAATTCCAACATTCGTAAAATTAATTTTATGCATATATATATATATATATATATATATAATATATATGTATTTTATTTAAACGTTATTGCATATTACTATTTGGAATAGACGCTCCATATTTAAATCAAGCAAAATTAATTAATATATCTTTCTTTTTCGAGAAATATTACTAAAGAAAAAAAAGTCCATCACAGGGATCGAACCTTTATTTGAATAACAACCACTAGAAGCGGCTTCTATTACCGTCAACATACAGAAAAGTATCACAGTTATTCCATCCCCTCAAAATAAAAGAGGCTCCGTTCATTAATCAGAAATATTTTTTGTTTTTTGTAATATAATTTATATAGAATTTTCCTTATTTTTTTTTTTTTTGTAATTTTAATGAGAGAAGAGTTTCCATAAAATAGAATATATATATATATATATATATATATATATATATATATATATATATATATATATATATATATGATTTTAATTTCAAAGCATAAACTTTTATGGTTACATTGTTATAATTTATTTCCCCAGAGTTTTATATTTTTCTCTGGATTTTTTTTCTTTCATTGGAAAAATGAATTTGACATCATAAATAATTATTAAGATTATATAAAGTGAAATTTTGTTTGTGGTGAGTGATAGTTTGAAGACATGGACGAAATCAGAAATAAAGGAAAAGTTTTTTTTGATTGTCTCCTCAATTTTTTTCCATGTGATTATCCAGCTACATTTTACTATTTTTTTCGTTGAATATATATTTATATATATGCATATATATATATATATATATATATATATATAAAATTTTTATGATAGATAGATTTTACTAGATATTTTTATATTTTTAAAAGTTTATTTATATATGTTAATATATATATTGTTATATATATATATATATATATATATAAATAGTCTATATAGGACAACTTCCACATATACTATAAGATTAGTAGGATCCCAAACTGTCCAGATATGTTTAATATTTGAACGAGTTCAACCGACACAATTAGTCGAGTAATGTGTCTTTGTTGTATTTACTGTTTACAGACATGATATAAATTTGCGTTTGTTTAAGATGTTGTGAAACGAAATAAATGTTTAAAGAAATAACAAAACAAGTGTTTTAGATAATCTATATTAACTAACAAGTAAATTTAAAATTAAAATTAATCAGTTTGTCTGAATATCTGACATTAAAAAAATCAATTCGAATGTTCTCCAATCTTTTCAAATATCATAAAGTAAATATTTTATATCTATATATATATATATATATATATATATATTTGAATAATTATTCTTTTAAACATTTTGACAATGTTCTAAATCTATTTAATCATTCAGTTTTAAAATTCGTTATAAGCCCATTGAATCATGTATCTTTTTTTTAATTTCCAAATGCTATCCAAGGCTACAGAACGTGTTCTGTCCTTATATTTATATACTGGGGGATATAAAAATCACTAACAAATGAATTTTAGTGAATTCGATCATTTTCGATCGTTCTTTAATCCGATGACAAAAAATTCTTCACCGTGGACATTTTCGAAGATACGGTTCCTTTAACCTGACGAAGAAAATTTTATTTAATGTTCATTTTTGTCAACGCTTTCTCTATTTTTGATATTAATCAATTTACAAAATGAATTTCAATAATTCATATCTAAATCTTGGAAGATTATATAATATAAAAAAAAACATGGATCAAACAAAAATCCTTAAATAAAATTATATTGTTTGTTTTTAGAAGAATGAAATGTCGAAATCTGAATCGTTTCGGTTTAATCAACCTTCTTCAGGAAATAATATTCATATAAATTTTTAGTTCAATTTGACAAAGACGATGGACATAAAATCATTTCTTATCACAAAACAGAATAAATTTTTTTTAAAAAATCAATCAATGATTTCCGTTTATATTGGTCACATGAAACACACTTTCAAAACGTATTCCTAAAAAAAGTTTTGTTATTTCGTAAAAAGAAAATAAAACAATTATAATCTAAAATTTTTATGTGATGTTTGTAACTATAACCGAATAATGACAATCGTTATTTATTAAAAAAAAATTGTCTATTTTCCGTCCTGGGTGATGATGGATAAATACCTGCTTCAGCAAATCCTTTGATCATTAAGTTTTATTTGAAATATGGAATCACGTTTTGGATGGATAAAAAATTATAACAATTATTTATTTATTTTCAAATTTGGAACGTCCAAAAATAAGGGACAAAATTGAGAAAAAAAATTATAAACGGTGTAAAAAACAATAAAAATACATGTACAATCAATATTTAGTAAATGAGCCCTTGCTCTCAATGACAGCTGAACATCTTCGACTACAAGAACGAATCAGTTCTTGACAATCCTCGATACTAATTTTAGACCATTCTTCTTGAAGCTTCACCCACAAATCCTCCGTGTTAGTGGGATTTCTTTCCATAACTTTCAAATCCTAAGGTCTTCCAAAGATTTTCTATTGGATTTAAGTCAGGACTTTGTTGGTGGCCAATCCATAATTTCCAAATTTGCTCCAAAAGGTAACTCATTACCACCTTTGCTTGTGACATGGGGCATTATCTTGCATAAAAGTAGCCCTATCGAAACCTGAATTCTGTATGATTGGCACAACATGATCTTGAACAATGTTTTTATAGATCTGCGCGTTTACACGAGTTTGTAACCGGACAAGAGGCGTTGTACCTTGGCTAGAAAACATTCCAAATACCATGACGCTTCCGCCCCCAAACTTGACAGTTTTCTTAGTACACTTTGCACTTAATCTTTCACCAATACGTCTCTTTACATTGTTTTTTCCATCATTTCCAAATAAATTAAACTTGCTTTCATCACTGAAAAATACTTTTGCCCAATTTTCATATGTCCAAATTACATACCTGTTTGCAAACTCTAATCTCTTCTTCTTATTCTTCGAACTAACAAGTGGTTTCTTCCCTGGGGTTCGATTAAACAGCCCTATTTCTTGCAGTCGTCTCTCAAACAGTCTGTCTTGACACATTAACACATGAGGTACTATTCATAACCCTTTTAATTTCTGTGCAAGACTTAAAACGGTCCTTTAATGACATACGCTGCATTATTCGATCTTCTCTTGCCGAAGTTTTGCGGGGTCTGCCGGTTTTAAAAGCACTAACTATTTTGCCAGTATCATTGTAGGATTTAACAACCCTGCCTACAACACTCTTGGAACGTTTCACTTTCTCTGAAATCTCTCTAATGGTGTGCTTTTCCTTGTGTAGCTTCACAATAGCTTGTCTCACAGAGTAATCAAGTTTTTGGCGTTTCGCCATGGTGCCGGCTGATGCAACGTTTACAAATGACTAAGTAAGACTTATTCTTTAGAGGAAATCAAAAAATTTGAATATAGCATACTGTTTACATTGTTTTTCTCAATTTTGTCCCTTACTTTTGGACGATCCTATTTTGAAAATAAATAAATTATTGTTATAATTATTTTTCTATCCTTTGCAAATGATTCAAATTTTAGTATGTTATTATGGATGATAACGACCACCAATTTCAGCTTTTCACAGTTGTTATTTCTAACAAATATTAGGTTTTAAAATTTTGTCCCTTAGTTTTGGACGCTACTGTATATATATTCTTAAAACTGACGCTGCTCGTCTGTATATGTCCAGATCCATAGGAGGCAGAGGATTTGTTTAGCTAGAACTGTCTTACAAAACTAATACAATCGGTCTACAAAAAACACCTGGAAACTGCAAAAGACTGGCCGATAATCTCTGTCAAAGAATATGAAAAGAAACAAGAAACTTAATTCAGTAATAAAGGAAGCCAACACATAAACCTTAATACAAATGCTGCGACAAAGAATCTAAAACGAAAGCAAATGCAAGAAACGATTGTAAGATAAGCCTCTTCTTAGTCAATTATCTGTTTGTACCAAACAAGCTAAATTAGACAAACATCGTACCCATCGGCGGTTACGTAGTGCAGGGTTAAATGCTGAAACCGATGGTTTTATTCTCGTTGTACAGAACCAATGCTTGCTAGTTAAACATTACAAAGCACAAAAAAATAGCTTACCTCCAATGAAGATTCTGGGATAAATATCCAGAAAAAATTGACCATCTTGTATCAGATTGAACGGTGTTGGCACCCACTAAGCTGGACAGTGTGGGCCAATATCTCCACTGGAAAATATGCAAATTTTATGGGAAAGCAACTGCAAGAAACTAGAATAAACATCACCCAGACCCATTTACAGAGATAGGATCTGTAAAAACTTATGGTACTCTAAAATATACACAGAAAAATCAAAGCTAATCGCCCAGACATCGGGATCAAAAACCACAAAAACAGAATGCGCTTTCTTATTGACATGAGGGTAACTGCAGATTGTAATGTATCTTTAAAGATCTTCGAAAAAACACCAAACTAAAAGGATGTAAAGGATGTTTAATCTGAAAGATTTGGCACACGAAGAGATCAATATGTCCTGGTTCAGTTGGAGTCCACGGATTGACTGGAAAATCTACCGATAGACACATTGAAGGGGTTCCTGGTAACACAGCTTAAAAATACAAAAAAAAAAAAAAAAAGTAAATAAATACAGCTTACATATTACAAAGAGATTTATATATATAAAATGTGTGATTTTAGTTTGTTTTGTTTTTTGTTTTTGTTTTTTTTTTACAAAAATGATCTGTGGAAAATGCCATGATGCCATTTCTGACATTTGGTGCCTGGTTGGGACCAAGAAAGAAATGCGTATACAATAGAAATCAAAGAAATTAATATTAATACTACTACTACTATTAATAATAATAATGCCGAGGATTTATCCAACTTCAACAAATTCTAAAAACATCAGTAATCGTATTGGAAGCATTCCTCACAAAAACCAATGGACTCTACTACAAATTGTAAAACACCAAATACACTCCATCAACAATGAAGCTGCATTCTTTAAGAAACAGCTTAATATACCAAAACCCTACCCCCCAAAAAAAAACGAAGTGAATACCTTCTACGCCAAACGACTAAAACAGAAGGAAAACCGCCAAATGAAAGTAAAAAAAACCCCAAAAAACAGGAGGACAAGGTGTTGCATGACAAATACCTAAAAAAGAACGAAAGAAGCAGATGCGGCCCAACAAAAAAAAAAATGGCTGGGGATCACAGGGTTGAAAGCTGAGACAGGTGGCCGAATTGTTGCAGCTCAGGGCAAAAACCTCGCATCCAGATCCTATCACTGCCACATAATCAAGGATGGAACTAAACCGAAATGCAAGATCTGCGGAAAATATGATGAAACTGTCGACTATATTAACTCAGGATGTCCGGAACTTTTTTTCACTGCTCTTTGGACTGTCATTGCTGAAACTCCTCTTTCACGTACCAAACACGTACCTTATGTATTGAGTTGGATCTTTTCTAATTAATCTCTTTAGCTGAAAGTTGAAATGATGATCCCTCTTCCTGTTGTGACTACCTGATCGAGTTTTCCTCTTTACTGTTCCCTCTTTTTAAAAATTATTTACGTTTTGTTATTGGTCCTTGAAAATAGATTTTGAAGATGGCAGCCTGAATATCAATGTTGGTACCATTACTGAAGGCCTGAGTGTTTTTTTTTTCCTTTGACCACTGCTCAAGTGAAATGACATTTGGGCTGACACAAAACGATTTTCTTGCGGACAAATGGTCTCAACGTCTTACCTGAAAATCTAGAGAAAAGAAACTCAGTTAGTTTAGTGTTATTTTTTTTATGCTGTAACACGATTTGGACATTTTGCTGCTACAGCCAGTATAGGTATAAAATATAAATATCCAGAATTCTTTTAATAATAAATAGTTCAATAATGACGATATTAATAAATATATTAAAAAATAATATTTTGTGGATTTGTAAATTTTTTACATTCGTATACAATTTTTCAACATAACTTGAAACAGCCAGATATACTGTTGAAATATTTTTGAACATTGTCATACACTCTGTCACCTCGTTTCTTTTCCTTTTTTTTAAATCGTGTTAATAATAATAATAATAATAATAACAACAACAGAATAGGGTCATTTGTACAAGAAATAATCGCCAGGATAACTCCGAAAGTCTAGGAAGGACTGTCGAAGAAATTAATTAAAATACCGGTGGCCATTGGAGGACTGGGTGTTGTACAGAATGCGATAGGTAAATTGTCGCCAGTTTATATTTTTTTTTTTATTTCGCGCATGCGCGCTGTTTATTTTATTTTTATTTTTATTTTGTCGACTGCACAGTATTGTAGGGTCATTTAGAAACCGTCTGTGAGAAAAAGAGCACCATGACGCAATTCACTCCGCCAGAAATTTGGAAACGGACGGATAAATTGTCTTGCAGCCATAACTGGGTTCTCCTGCTTGCGGAAAAACAGGTGGTTGGAATGTCAAGTTGGAAAACGAAATTTGGAAACGGCACGCTGCACTGCTTGTTCTTCATGACGGAAGTTCCAAAACGAACATTTCGGCTCATGTGGATGCCAATCTGAGAACAACACGGAGGATTCGGAAAGAATTGGCTGATATAGCCAGTCAACATCATGGTGTTTGGCATGATTACTACTCGTGGCTACTTAATACCTCCATTCAATTTTTCCCACATAGCCTCGAAAATAGGCCTCCATTAAGAGCCTTGAGGAAGTAGTGCTACCCTGGGTCAAAAGTGTGGCTGCTGGAGGACACTACGTCTGGCAACAGGAGTCCACAAGCAGGAGAACCGTAGCTGTAAGACAATTTATCCGTCCACATCACCCCTTACATCTGGCTACCTAACTTCCCAAACACCCTTGATTATTATGTGTGGGGAACAGTTGAGTGAGTAACCAATAAAACTCATTGTAACATCAATGATGAAGTGAAGTCAAGCTTTATGGCAGCATACACCATCTTAAACAAGGAGACATCCCAGAAGAGTGGCAGAAGATTCCAAAACCATTTAGAGCCCGTGTTTCAAGCCAATGGCAATTTTATCGAATAAATCTACTCTTTTATATTTCAAGATATTTTTGTGTAATTTTGGTAAATATATCTGTTAAAATGAGATGCCAGTGTTATTTTCATTTTTACATTATTCGGACTCATCTTTGTCGCCATATTTATTACAACGTTTCGGCCGTTGTACGCTTCTTCAGATGGTTGGAATGTCACATGGACAGATGGCACAGTGGATAAAAGCGTTAGTTAGATCCAGTGACAGGAACCAAAGATTCTGAGTTCAATACCCGGTTAAGGCAGTAGAGAACTTTTAGAGGGAAATTAACAGGAGATAACTAATAACTGACATCCATTAAACATGGCACGTGGAACTAGAACAGTCTACCCCAGTGAGCGAAATAAAGGATACAGTTCGACATTCCAACCACCTGAAGAAGGCCGGAGAGTACAACGGCCGAAACGTTGTAATAAATATGGCGACAAAGAGGAAGAAATTAGTCCGAATAATGGAAATAGCGTATTTATCTCTTTATACGTTAGTTTTATAGATACAATTTATAAATATGGCGACAAAGATGAGGAAAATAGTCTGAATAATATAAATAATCTACATAATACCTCATCTCAGAAATATAGACAGATATATGTTTTCATTTTTGCATCATTTAGACGAGAATATATCCATCGTACCCAGTATAAAAAATATGGCGACTATCTTGCAGATATTAATATTGTGATTTGGAACTTAAATCATTATAAAAATGTTTGTCAGCTCAGAATAGTGAGGGTACTTCTGAAATTATTGGATACAACCAATAAAGAAATAATCGGATTATGTTCTCAGGTCATAAGTAGTGACATGAAAAAAAATATATATATTTTTTCCACCATCATAGGCCATGGAATAAAACTACATGATTTCCTAGACATTGTAGTAAAAGAAAGCGAGAAGAAAGGACAAACTATCGAAAGCAAGAAGAGAGAGAGTATGGCCATCAGCAAGAGACAAAGACGCGAGTTACGAATTGGAGATGTCAGCATAATCCAGGGAGAGAAATTTAAATATCTGGGAAGTGGTTTTAACAGAGAATGGAAAAATGCGACAACGAGGTTCGAACCATTATTGGGCTAGCAGAAGGGATATTCCAAACGCCAAGCAAGGTGGTGAGAAAGAGAAAAAATCCTCAGAAATAAAAGAAGAGAATGCTATCCTCTTGTATGGCAGTAAATGCTGATCTATCTCCCCGGAGATGAGGAGAAAACTGGATGCAACAGAAACGCGGCTGTACAGAATAATACGAAGCACACCATGGACGAAGACTTAGAATCTTAGAAAATAAAATGCTTTAGTTTCCGTTCTTTCAGATTCTCGATTGGATTTAAATCAGGAGGCTTTTCGAGCCAGTCTAGAGTACTTTGATTTGCTCACTGGAAAGGTTTGCCAGTGTGTTACAATTTTCGTACGCTTCCTTGGAGTAATGTCCATCGCAGATAATGGCCGTAGGACAACTAATCGACAGTCGAGACAATAATGTCTGGGCGTTATAAAAATCTGATGCAAACACGGATCACTCAATATTTTTCAAGGCCAAACAAATTTCATCACACACCCCGGAAATAGATTCATATTACTGCACACAACTGCAAATGACCCCATCCGAGGTAAAAATAGAAATCGATTACACCCTTTCAATCCAGTGGGTCTAAAACTGACTTTATGCTGAAAAAAGGAAACTAAATCACTTGCTTCAGCCAGAAGTCTATTGTCTGCTTCGTCTGTGGCATTTATTTGCACCGACTGAGTGTATCAATTGTTCTGAAGGGAAGTGTGGATGGTTCTAAACAAAGCCTTCACCCCTTTAATCAAATCATTTATGTTAGTTTACTTTGATTCGTTCATTCTTATCCACTCAGCAGTTTTCAATCTGCTTGTCTGAATCATCTTCAAGAAGCGAGAGCACGATCTAAAAGGTCATCAAATCTAATGATAAATCTCATCTCACTATTGATCCTCAAAATACAATATTAGATGGCCTTCTTTTTAATTTCAATACAAAAAATATCCCACATCTTAAAATTGCCACTTAAGATTATCCCAAAAAATTCTAACTAGATTAATTGGGTTTTTCAATACAAAAGGAATTGTAGATAAAATTGGCCTCATACGTCGAAATCGATAAAATACAATATTATATATATATATATATATATATATATATAATATCCACATTGTGTGTGTGTGTGTGTGTGTGTGTGTGTGTGTGAGTACAATATTAAATGGGCCATTGATAGTTTTTGAATTTCAATAGGTAAGGAATATTTTTCCACATTAGATAAAAAGGCTTTATCAGTTATATTGCAATTTGCTAAAGATGGTATTTATATGAATTACATTATCAACCCTAAATAACATCAAAAATAAGAAGCGAGAAAGACTACGCTCAACTGAAGAAGAAATGAAAATACAATTTATCATCCATTGATACATTTTGGGTTTCAATACAAAAGGAATATCCCACATTAGATAAAAAAGGCTTTATCAGTTTATATTGATCAATTTTCTAAAATTATTTATATGAATTAGCCTTCTAACCCTTTGGGTAACATCAAAAAATAAAAGATAAAATATACAAAATAAGAAGAAGCTCAAATGAGGGTTGATTATCATCCATTGATACATTTTGGATTTCAATACAAAAAATATCCCACATTAGATAAAAGGCCATTATCAGTTTATATTGCAATTTTCTACTTCTTATTTATTGAATTGATCCATTGATAAAATATCAAAAATAATATCCCAAATAAGAAGCGAATTATACAAAGAAGAAATATCCAATTTAGATGGTACATTTTTTTGGGTTTCAATAAAAAAAGGAATTCCCACATTAGATAAAATTGGCCCACCATTTATATTGATCAATTTTCTCAAAATCTTATTTATGTGAATTATACTTTTCAACCCTAAATAATATCAAAAATAAGAAAATTGAAAGACTACACTCAATGAAGAAGAAATGAATTTCTGCTTATCATCCATTGATACATTTTGGGTTTCAATACAAAAGGAATATCCCACATTAGATAAAAAGGCTTTATCATTTTCGATTGCAAAATTCAATTCTTATTTATGTGAATTATTGATACTTTTCAACCCTAAATAAATATCAAAAATAAGAAGCGAGGAAGATTACCCAAATAACATCTCAACTGAAGAAGAAAATGAGGGTCTTAGATTATCATCCATTGATACATTTTGGATTTCAATACAAAAGGAATATCCCACATTAGGTAAAAAGGCTTTATCATTTTATTGCAATTTTCTACTTCTATTTATGTGAATTACATTTTATCAACCCTAAATAATATCAAAAATAAGATAAAATTGAAAGACTATCTATTGAATCGAAGAAAAATGAGGGTCTGATTATCATCCATTGATACATTTTGGATTTCAATACAAAAGGAATATCCCACATTAGGTAAAAAGGCTTTATCATTTTATTTGCAATTTTCTACTTCTTATTTATGATAATTACGCTTATCAACCCTAAATAATATCAAAAATAAAAAGCGAGGAAGACTACACTCAACTGAAGAAGAAATGAATATCTGATTATCATCCATTGATACATTTTGGATTTCAATACAAAAGAAATATCCCACATTAGGTAAAAAGGCTTTATCATTTTTATTGCAATTTTCTAAATTCTTATTTATGTGAATTTTTGGTTATCAACCCTAAATAACATCAAAAATAAGAAAAATTGAAAGACTACATATCAACTGAAGAAGAAATGTGGGTCTGCTTATCATCCATTGATACATTTTGGATTTCAATACAAAAGGAATATCCCACATGAGGTAAAAAGGCTTTATCATTTATATTGAGCAAAAATTTCTATTTCTTATTTATGTGAATTACGCTTATCAACCCTAAATAATATCAAAAATAAAAGCGAGGAAAGACTACATCTATTGAAATGAAGAAAATACAAATGAGGGTCTGCTTATCATCCATTGATTTTGGTTTTGGATTTCAATACAAAAAAGGAATATCCCACATTAGATAAAATTGGCTTTATCATTTTTATTGAGATTTTCTATTTCTTATTTATGTGAATTACGCTTATTTTGGGTTTAAATAAAATCAAAATAAGAAGAGAAAGACTACCACCATATCTATTTTTGAAGAAGAAATGAATATCTGCTTGGTATCCATTGATACATTTTGGATTTCAATACAAAAGGAATATCCCACATTAGGTAAAAAAATTTGCTTTATCATTTTTATTTATCAGAATTTTCTACAATTCTTATTTATGTGAATTACGCTTATCAACCCTAAATAAATATCAAAAATTAAGAAGCGAGGAAAGACTACACTCAACTGAAGAAGAAATGAGGGTAGATGATATCATCCATTGATACATTTTGGATTTCAATACAAAAGGAATATCCCACATTAGATAAAAGGCTTTATCATTTTATTTGCAATTTTCTATTTCTTATTTATACCCATTACGCTTATCAACCCTAAATAACATCAAAAATAAGAAGGAGAAAGACTACACTCAACTGAAGAAGAAATCTATGAGGGTCTGCTTATCATCCATTGATACATTTTGGATTTCAATACAAAAGGAATATCCCACATTAGATAAAAAGGCTTTATCATTTTATATTGCAATTTTCTATTTCTTATTTATGTGAATTACATTTTGGGTCAACCCTAAATAACATCAAAAATAAGAAGTGAGAAAGACTACACTCAACTGAAGAAGAGAAATGAGGGTCTGATTATCATCCATTGATACATTTTGGATTTCAATACAAAAGGAATATCCCACATTAGATAAAAAGGCTTTATCATTTATATTGCAATTTTCTAAATCTTATTTATGTGAATTACGCTTATCAACCTAAATAATATCAAAAATCCCAGAAGAGAAAGACTACACTCAACTGAAGAAGAAATGAAAATATCTGCTTATCATCCATTGATACATTTTGGATTTCAATACAAAAAAGGAATATCCCACATTAGGTAAAAAGGCTTTATCAGTTTATATTGCAATTTTCTAAATCTTATTTATGTGAATTACGCTTATCAACCCTAAATAACATCAAAAATAAGAAAAATTGGCCCCAGACTACGCTCAACTGAAGAAGAAATGAGGGTCTTAGATATCATCCATTGATACATTTTGGATTTCAATACAAAAGGAATATCCCACATTAGGTAAAAAAAGCTTTATCAGTTTTATTGAGATTTTCTACTTCTTATTTATATGAATTACGCTTATCAACCCTAAATAACATCAAAAATAAAAAGCGAGAAAGACTACGCTCAAATGAAGAAGAAATGATTCTGCTTATCATCCATTGATACATTTTGGATTTCAATACAAAAGGAATATCCCACATTAGGTAAAAAAATTGGCTTTATCATTTATATTGCAATTTTTCTATTTCTTATTTATGTGAATTACGCTTATCAACCCTAAATAACATCAAAAATAAGAAGCGAGAAATCAAGACTACACTCAACTGAAGAAAAATGAAATCATCCATTGATACATTTTGGACTAAAAGGAATATCCCACAAGAAAAAGGCTTTATCAGTTTATTTATCATTCCCTTTTATTTATTTTACCCTTTCAATAAATTTTGGGTTCAAAAATAAAGGAATATCCCAAATTAGAAAGAAAAAAACCATCTTTATCATCCAGAGATCATTTTTGGATTTCAATTTATCTTGGTAAAAATTTTATTGAATTAACTTCTTATTTAAAAGGAATATCAACCAAATAACATCAAAAATAAATAAACTGAAGAAAAGAAATGAGACACTCAACTTTTGAAGAATAAATTTTGGGTTTATTGCAAAAAGCTAAATATTTATCCATTGAAGATGAAATTTTATCCCATTTTGGATTTTGGGTTTCAATACAAAAGGAATATCCCACATTAGATAAAAAAGGCTTTTTCATTTATATTGATCAATTTTCTAAATTCTTATTTATGTGAATTATACTTATCAACCCTAAATAACATCAAAAATAAGAAGAGAAAAGACTACATATCAACTGAAGAAGAAATGTGGGTCTTAGATTATCATCCATTGATACATTTTGGATTTCAATACAAAAGGAATATCCCACATTAGATAAAAAAGGCTTTATCAGTTTTATTGCAATTTTCTAAATCTTATTTATGTGAATTGACGGCTTATCAACCCTAAATAACATCAAAAGATAAAAAGGAGAAGACTACGATCAACTGAAGAAAAAATGAAAAAATTATTCTGCTTATCATCCATTGATACATTTTGGATTTCAATACAAAAGGAATATCCCACATTAGAAAAAAACCTTTATCATTTATATTGATCAATTTTCTATTTCTTATTTATGTGAATTACGCTTATCAACCCTTTAATAACATCAAAATCCCATTTCTGATAAAATTGGTTTGATTATTTATCTACTATCGAGAGCTCAAAATAAGAAGGAGAAGAAATGAGGTCTGCTTATCATCCATTGATACATTTTGGATTTCAATACAAAAGGAATATCCCACATTAGATAAAAATTGGCTTTATCAGTTTATTGATGCAATTTTCTATTTCTTATTTATGTGAATTACGCTTATCAACCCTAAATAACATCAAAAATAAGAAGGAGAAAGACTACACTCAACTGAAGAAGAAATTAGATGTCTGCTTATCATCCATTGATTCATTTTGGATTTCAATACAAAAGGAATATCCCACATTAGATAAAAAGGCTTTTATCATTTATATTGCAATTTTCTACTTCTTATTTAAATTAATTATCAGGATACCCATTATTAAACCTAAATAACATCAAAAAAAGAATATCCCATTAGAAAAACTTACCACTCAACTGAAGAAGAAAAAATGATATGCTTATCATCCATTGATACATTTTGGATTTCAATACAAAAGGAATATCCCACATTAGATAAAAAAGCTTTATTGATCAGTTTTATATTGCAATTTTCTATGGTCTTTATTTATGAATTATTATCAACCCTAAATAACATCAAAATAAGAAGAAGAAATGAGAAAGACTACCCACTGATAACTGAAATACAAAAAGAATAAATGAAAATATCATATTTTGATTGCAATTTATTTAGATGAACCCATTGATACATTTTGGATTTCAATACAAAAGGAATATCCCACATTAGATAAAATTGGCTTTATCATATATATTGATTTCAATTTCTATTTATTATTTATAAAAAGGCTTTAATTTTTGCTTCTCAATTTACCTAAATAATATCCCAAAAAGATAAAATAAGTGAGAAAGACTACACTCAACTGAAGAAGAAATGAGGGTCTGCTTATCATCCATTGATACATTTTGGATTTCAATACAAAAGGAATATCCCACATTAGATAAAAAGGCTTTATCAGTTTTCGATTGCAATTTTCTATTTCTTATTTATGTGAATTACATTTTATCAACCCTAAATAATATCAAAAATAAGAAAATTGGCGAGAAAGACTACGTCAACTGAAGAAGAAATGTTAGGTCTGCTTATCATCCATTGATACATTTTGGATTTCAATACAAAAGAATATCCCACATTTTAAAAGGTAAAAAGGCTTTATCAGTTATTATTGATCAAGAGCTCAAAAATCTTATTTATGTGAATTGATACATTTTGGGTTTCTACAAAAGGAATATCCCACCCTAAATAATTGATCAAAAATAAATATTAGATGGTACCCAGAAAGACTACACTCAACTGAAGAAGAAATGAGGGTTAGATAAATCATCCATTGATACATTTTGGATTTCAATACAAAAGGAATATCCCACATGAGGTAAAAAGGCTTTATCATTTATATTGCAATTTTCTACTTCTTATTTATGTGAATTACGCTTATCAACCCTAAATAACATCAAAAATAAGAAGTAAAAAGACTACACTCAACTGAAGAAGAAAAATGAAATACAATGCTTATCATCCATTGATACATTTTGATTTCAATACAAAAGGAATATCCCACATTAGATAAAAAAGCTTTATCAGTTTTATTGCAATTTTCTACTTCTTATTTATGTGAATTACGCTTATCAACCCTAAATAACATCAAAAAATAAGAAGTAGAGAAAGACTACACTCAACTGAAGAAGAAATGAGGGTCTAGATATCATCCATTGATACATTTTGGATTTCAATACAAAAGGAATATCCCACATTATAAGGTAAAAAAGGCTTTATCAGTTTTATTGCAAAATTCTACTTCTTATTTATGTGAATTACATTCTCAACCCTAAATAACATCAAAAATAAGAAGCTAGAAAGACTACACTCAACTGAAGAAGAAATGAGGGTTTGCTTATCATCCATTGATACATTTTAGATTTCAGTACAAAAGGAATATCCCACATTAGCTAAAAAGGCTTTATCAGTTTTATTGCAATTTTCTAATAAGTAGAAAATTGCTTGTTTATCATGAAAACGAAGCATTACATCAACCCTTTAATATTTAAAAACAAGAAGCAGAAAGACTAATCTCAAAGGAAGAAAAGAAATGAAATTGGTTATTTAAATTTCTTATCATCCATTGATACATTTTGGATTTCAATACAAAAAATTCCCACTTCTATAAACGATTTCATTTTTAAAAGAATTTCAGAATCAAATAGGAAAAAACGTGCCAAAGGGATTCATTTGTGCCTTTTCTTGCTTTCTTTGTGAACTGAACAGATGCATCCATCATCTGCTGCAGTTTTTATAACTAGGACTGTTAATATTTTATTTATCATCGTCATGGCACATGATAAAAGATGAGTTTTGAATGTGTACAGAAAACGAAAAAGACAGTGTTTACCATAAAATGAGAAGCATTTGTCAACTCTAGTCATTATCCAATGGGAATAGACTGAATGTCTTCCATTACGCTTTGACGGACCATAGAAGGACCACCCGTGTAGACGTTCATTGCCAGAAGTTTGATCAGGTAAATGAAGAATTACATTGTAAAGTGTTCTGATTTAATGAACGAGAAAATCAAGGGCAAGTCTGGAAAAAGAATTGATGAAATCATAATATTGTTAAGATGGCAGTTCCTTCCACATCAGCCATATTTATGATCTCTTCTATACTACGATGTTATTTACAAAGGATTTAAAGTTACAATAAGGAAAATGTGCAAAAAGGCTCATTTTATTTATGTTAATTATGTTTCTCAACCCCTAATTACATCAAAAATAAGAAGCGAGAATCTCTACGCTCAACTGTGGAGGTATTTTGGTCAGCTTATCGCACTAAATAAGCTATATAAATAGTTGAATAGTAACATTGAAATAAAGTAAGCTTCATATTTGTCTGTGTATTTTTTAAATCTTTGTTTTTATTTTATGACATTCAAATGTATAGGATTAAAAAATTTTCTTTGATGTGTCGTGATATTTTCATTTGATTCTAGTTGTGCCATTGTTTAAATGGGCTGAGATACTGCATTGTTCAAAATAAATAAATAACTAGTAGTTAGTAAATCTGGAACATTGTTCGTTATCTGTACCCATTAAAAACTCATCTTTTATCAAGTGCAATGACACGATGAAAAATTAAATATTAGCAATCCTAGTTATAAAAACCGCAGCAGATGATGGATACATCTGTTCAGTTCACAAAGTGTTATGGTCCAGGTTAGGACCAAGGAAGAACAACACGAACACAAGAGTAGAAATAACGAAGGTATATTACACGAAATAATAATACAAGATGTGGAAGGTGTTAGTATGACTGTCAGTCTGGTTTGGAGTGAACAACTATCGGCTCGACTCGATTCGGTATCTAGCCCCCCGCCCTCAAAGAGGCTTGCATGTGGCACAAGGCCGAGTTTAATGTGGGTTTCCCGAGCCCGTAAGCTCGGCCAAAAAATGCCTGTAAAACCCGTATAAACGGGATCGGGTTGGTCAACCTCCCCGAACGAGACTCTGCCCTTCGGCGGAGCCTCGTCCGGGTTCCTCTCTGCTCAGAGGCAGAGAGTTCGACCGTCAAGCCGAGAAGCTCGGCTCGATTCGGTATCTATCCCCCCCACGAGGGTTGCATGTGGCACAAGGCCGAGTTTATCGTGGGTTTCCCGAGCCCGTAGGCTCAGCCAAAAAATGCCCGTCTAACCCGTATAAACGAGATCGGGTTGGTCATTCTCCCCGAACGAGATTCTGCCCTTCGGCGGAGCCTCGTCCGGGTTCCTCTCTGCTCAGAGGCAGAGAGTTCGACCGTCAAGCCGAGAAGATCGGCTTGATTCATCCCTCTTTTTTGAGAGGCGTAGTATACATAGTGTTAGGAAGAGTTCATTCTGTAGTTATAGGTAAGGACCCATGACACAAAGAAAGCAAAAAAAAACACAAATGAGCCCTTTTGGCACGTTTTCCTTATTGAATTTTGAAAACTTTTGTAAATGACATCGTCGTATAGAAGAGATCTTAAATATGGCAGAACAGGAAGGAGCTGTCATCTTAATAATATTATAATTCAATTGGTTTCTTTTGCAGATTGTGCCTTTGAATCTCTCGTCTATTAAAGCTGAACATCTTACATTGTAACGCTTTGTTTACCCTATCAAACTTCTGTCAATGAACGTCTGCAGTGGTCCTTCCATTGTTTATAAGCGCGTAATGAACGACAACCGATCTATTCCTATTGGATAATGACTTCTGTGGAAAAAGTTTTAGTTTTTAGTGTTAACGACTGTTTCTCATTTTATGGTAAACACTGTCTTTTTCGTTATCTGTACATATTCAAAACTCATCTTTTATCATGTGCAATGACAGGATGAAAAATTAAATATTAGCAATCCTAGTTATAAAACTACAGCAGGTGATCGATGCAACTGTTCAGTTCACAAAGAAAGAAATAAAAGACATCAAATGAGCCTCTTTACATGTTTTCACTATTGGATTTTGAAATTCTTTGTAAATCACATCGTCGTATAGAAGAG
Organism: Acanthosepion pharaonis; assembly: GCA_903632075.3. Classification (NCBI taxonomy): domain Eukaryota; kingdom Metazoa; phylum Mollusca; class Cephalopoda; order Sepiida; family Sepiidae; genus Acanthosepion; species Acanthosepion pharaonis. The sequence goes on along the minus strand of CAHIKZ030002315.1, from coordinate 85,620 downwards.
ATTATAAATATGGCGGATTTGGAAGGAACTGCCATCTTAACGATATTATGATTTCATTAATTGCTTTTGAAGACTTGCCCTTCATTTTCTCGCTTAAGGCAGAACACCTAACACTGTAATACTTCGTTAACCCGATCAAGCATCTGTCAATGAATTTCTGAAATGGTCCTTCCATGGTCTATAAGCGCGTAATGGACGACACCCAGTCTATTCCCATTGGATAATGATTTCTGTGGACGAAGTTTTACTTTTTAGTGTTGACGACTGTTTCTCATTTTGTGGTAAACATTATCTTTTTCGTTATCTGTACACATTCAAAACTCATCTTTTATCATGTGCCATGACGATGACAAATTAAATATTAACAGTCCTAGTTATAAAAACTGCAGCAGATGATGGATGCATCTGTTTAGTTCACAAAGAAAGCAAGAAAAGACACAAATGAGTCCCTTTGGCACGTTTTTCCCTATTTGATTCTGAAATTCTTTGTAAATGAAATTGTTGTATAGAAGAGATCATAAATATGGCAGAAGTGGAAGAAGCTGCCATCTTAACAATATTACGATTTCATTAATTCCTTTTGCAGATTGTACCCTAGAATCTCTCGTTTATTAAAGCTGAACGCTTTACACTGTGGTGTTTCGTTTACCCGATCAACCTGCTGGCAATCAGCCTCTGCAAAATGAGCCTCTTTGCACGTTTTCCCTATTGGATTCTGGAATTGTTTGTGAATGACATCGTCGTATAGAAGAGATCAAACTAATTCTAAATTCAGTTCCCTGCTGTTCTGACTTGATTGGTTCATCCATATTAGATAGCATTGAAAAACGCATTTTCCAAACAGCTTAATTGATGAACAAACCAAATATGAACACGTGGCTGAATACAACTGGCGTGAATATACTAATGCACCATCGAAAAAGGATTGTGAGCTTTCAGGGAATAGTAATACTGGTGTTTCTGATGATACTGTGTAAGGTGCTGGAAACTTGTCATGAGTTCACTAGATAACCCATTAGTAACTAAATAGCTCTGTTGTAAGCACATAATAAAATATAGCCTGTAAATGAGTAGATTTTCTAGAAGACAAGATTTTTTATCGGTATCACCCCAAGCAAAGCCGTACAGCCACTAAAGAGGACGGTAGATACCGATTGGTATTGCATTTAAATTTTTGAAGTTTTAAGTTAACCGGAAAGTATGAAACCAAGATGGAGTTTCACAGGCGAGAAGTGTTGACCATGTTCGCCGAGTCAATAAATATAGAATACAGCGCAGTATTTAATCTGTTCAATGCAACAACGTTAAAGATTAACACTCCCCAGCAGCCGTTCCGGAATTCTTCAGTCTTCGATATCAGAGGTTGGCAGTGAATATTCAGGAAAAAAAACATGGCCGCCTTTATACACGTCGCATTGAATATTCTGAGCCTTCTGATTGGTTAACACTTCTATTGGTGAACTGTAAAATGAGTCAGCTTATTTTGGCTGGCTCACTAGTATTACAGGTTACCCAAAAATTACAACAAGAAGTGCAAGAAAAGAAACTGTTAGCATAGACGTTAGGGCTACAACTAGCTAGCCCAACTGTAAATTCATGCAACCTCGCCGCCAGTCTAGTAGTGCGCTTATAATTCATAATTCAGTCTATGTACCATAGTGAAGAGCACATGTGAACAATTACCATGAAAGTATTCATAGAAAAGGCCCAAGGAGGCAACCTTACGGTAGTGGACGAATGACTGACTCCGAGCAGTCAGATCAGAACCTAAAATATTGCCAATTCTTCTTTGGATCTTTTCAAGGCAAATAGCAGAGGCACCGGACCATATATGGCAGCAATATTCTAAGCATAGGCGAATGGTAGACTTATAGATATGCAAGATAGATTCCGGAGATAAAAATTGTCTTACCCGACTCAGTGAACCGATTTTCTTAGCAGCTGACCTAGCAATGGATTAAATATAACCTTTCCACTTTATATCAGCTGAGAACATTAGACTGAGAAAGCGCAATGTGTCATCTTGCTGGAGGTTAGCATCAGTCATGTTTATTGAAGGCAGAGAGGTGTCTTTCTGATTATTAATGAAGAGAAGTTTTGCTTTTGAGGCGTTAAAATTGACAAGCCATCTTTTACTCCGCTTAACGACGTACTTCAGGCCGTTTTGTACATCAGGTGCCGTTTTAATCTGGTCGGAGTGATCGTCTTTATTATCGAGGCAGAATAAAAGGGAGTGTCGTCAGCGTATTTGCCAAGTTGAGAGCTGCTGTCATAGGGAAGGTCGTTTATGAAGACCAAGAGAGCGTAGGACAAAGGTTGGATCTCTGGGGAACACCTAGCTAAAAAATATGCCCGGAGACACCGTAATTGCGGAGGAGACCTGTATGTTAGATCCTGTCAAGGACTTTTCAGATGTCCAATGCTACAGCCCGAACTTCGGTATTTTTTATCGAGAGCATCATAGCTTCTTTTCGCAATTATCTTTAGCACATCAGCAGTTGACCTGGAGAAACGGAAGTACATTTTGCCCATACAGTTTTCTTTAGGTAGGTGTCCTGATCGTTGAAGCTCTCAAGTGGTTATAAATTGTTTTTATTCGGCCGTCCTTGTCAGAGAATATAACATCCTTGTTTTATTTTTGCTCACTGAAAAAAAATATATGATGACTTATCCTGGTACTGAAATCATAATCACAAAAGAAAGAAAGAAAGAAAGAAAGAAGCGAAAGGCAGACGAAGATAGATAACATGAAGGTGTACGAGAAAGAATGGAAAAGAAAGAAAGAAAGAAAGAAAGAAAGAAAGAAAGAAAGAGGGAAAAGAAGATAGATAAAATAAGGGTGTACCAGAAAGAATGAAAAAGAAAGAAAGAAAAAACAAAAGAACCGTCTGGAAAGAAAGAAAGAAAGAAAGAAAGAAAGAAAGAAAGAAGCGAAAGGCAGAAGAAGATAGATAACATGAAGGTGTAATGGAGAAAAGAATGAAAAAAAGAAAGAAAAAGAAAGAAAGAAAAAAGAACCGACTGGAAAGAAAGAAAAAAAAGAAAAGAAAAAAAAAGAAAGAAAAGGAAAAGAAGAAAAGAAAAGAAAGAAAAGAAAAAGAAGATAGATAAAATGAAGGTGTATAAGAAAGAATGAAAAAAACAGAAAAAGAAAGAAAGAAAGAGAAGAGAAATGGTAGAAAGAAAGAAAAATTAAAAAAAAAATTTATAGAAATGAAGACGAAGGAAGAAATAGATTACAAAATTAAAAAAGAAAGAAAAAAACGTACTAGAGACTAGAAAAAATAAGACCAAAACAGCATAGCACAAAGGATGGACTCTGGGGGAGACCTAGGTTAATACGAAAGAATCTAGGTGTGTGGCAGTTCAGGATAACTTTCATTTCACCATTTGATATAAAAGACTAGCTAAAAAAATATGCCAGGAGACACCGTAATTTTTCATCTTATGGAGGAGACCTGAATGTCAGACCTTGTCAAAGTCCAACGCTATAGCCTCGTCTTCACCGTTTTTATCTCGAGCATCATAGCCTCTTTGCGCAATTATCGTCAGTACATTAATAGTTGACCTGGAGAAACAAAAGTCGTATTATTTGTCTGAAAAATACCCTGCGATGAGAGATGATGAACCAATTTAGTATTGATTAGGGCTTCGAGAACTTTCCCCAAATGAGGCACAAGGCTAACAGGCAACAAGATGGCACAAGGCAATGCAAAGTACATACGACAGACTCAATGGCATCTAGGACATAAATGAATGGAGTCGTCCATTTATGTAAATAAGCGGAGTTGAGCAGAGTCAGCATTAGGTCTTAGCGGCTCCCTAAGCTCTTAGTTCTTGTCGAACTCTCTGTCTTCGGTTAGAGAGGAACCCACGAGGCTATGATGAAGGGCAGTGTCTCATCTGGGTGAAGTAGAAAAATCCTGATCTAATTATTAGGGTGTCTAAGGGAATTTTTGCCCGGACCTACGGGCTCGGAAAAATATGTTAAACCGTCCTTGAGCCACAAGCTCTTCTGTGGGGAGCTCGGGTAAATGCTGTGTTAGCATTAATTCTTGCTCTTTTGCTTGTCGAAGTCTCTACCTTAGGCGAGAGAGAAACCTAAACGAGGGCAGAGTCTCGTCTGGGAAGGTAGAATAAACCTATCCTGCTTATACAGGGTTTCCGGGGAATTTTTGCCCGGGTTTACGGAAGACAGGACACAGTTAAGAAACGTTTTTTTAGCAGCTGATCTCACAATGGTTTCATTATACTATTTCGCTTAATGCCAAATATCACTCTCCTGGAGGTTAGCATCAGCCATATTGATGTAAGGCAGAAATGGGTCCCTCACATGAGTAATGGAGAGAAATTTAGTTTGGGTGTCGTTAAAAGTAATAAGTCATCATTTGTCTCAGTTAACAAGAGATTAAATTTTTTTTTTTTTTACATCAGCCGCCAGTTTGACCTTAGCGAACTGATCTAACTCAGTATCGAGACAAGCATAAATAGTGGTGTCTTCAGCGAAGACACAAAGATGAGAATTGATGCCACTGATTTATTTTCCTACACTTTTAGCACAGTTTTAAGTGTGCGTATTATGGATAAAAGCATATTATATATGAGGAGTTACGTTAATTTGTTTTGACTCACTGATTACCATTACAACCGTTTGTCTCAAGATAAGCGATGTTTGTACGGAGACAATTCTTAAAAAAAAACATTTTTATATTGGTATAAAATTTTTAAACATAACTTGAAGAAGACACGCATAATGTTGGCATATTGTTGAATATTGTCAAACACGGCGACTTTTCATTTTCTTTTACATTTTTTAAATCTTGCTATTCTCAGTGTTTTGGAAATATTGCAGTCATGTCAAACATTTAGTTCGTTAATGATAATAATAATAATAATAATAATAATAATAATGGATACTTTTCACGTCCTTTGTAGATTTATATCCGTGCAGTGACCGTAATTATGTCCTCCTTCTGCTTGCATGACATCTCATCTTTTACATCTTCAGATGCAAAAAAAAAAAAGTGTCCGTTGAAATCTGATTGAGACTAGGGCAACTCGTACTACACAAAACATCAATAACAACAGCAACAACACCAACGAGGTTAACAACAACAACAATAATAATAATAATAATAATAGTAATAATAATAATAATATCAACAACAACAATAAGACGATCATATAGAAAAACGATATCCACCCAAATTATAGACTTTTTAAACGAAGAAATATATTACAGATAACAGTGATATTTTCACACACACACACACACACACACACACACACACACACACACACACACACACACACACACACACACACGCACGCACATGCGCACACACACACACACGCACGCGCACACACACACACACACACACACAGATACAACAGTCACCCTATCCAACTGAGGAGTCCATATAAGACAATCATATATATGAAATAAGAATAAAAACAACGCGTCAGATTGTAGACCTAACTGTTCCAGTGGGACTACAACATATAATAATAATAATAATAATAATAATAATAATAATAATAATAGTGGAGCAATAATAAAATTAATAATAATAATAATCATAGCAAAAATAATAGAAATAATAGTTACACAAAATAATAA
>CAHIKZ030002315.1:30000-75000 GCA_903632075.3 Acanthosepion pharaonis | reverse complement strand
TATCGAGTTATACTTATTATAAAACCCAGGTTGGTTGGGTGTGTGTGTGTTCGTTTATATATGGGATCGGATTTCCTACCTTTTCAAGCTGATTTCAACAAAACTTTTTTTTTTGGCATCTGGTGTTTTTATTGTCTTGTACAATTTTTTTAACCCTTTAAAACATTCAGAATGCTTTAAAAAAAATTTACAAGACAATTGTTTATAATAAAATTCTATTCAATTGGTAGACTCATAACGATTGAAAACAATGTTTTTTTTTTGAGTTTTAGTTTGACCAATTCGTAAAAAAAAAAAAAACAAAAAAATAGTAATTAAGACATGCGTGTCCGTCAACCTTAAACAATAATCTTTGTCAATTTTATTTTTCAGTCTTTATGATGGTCATATTTGATCTATCTCTTACTGTTACATCCCTGTTCAACATAGTCTATGAATATAGAATACAGCGCAGTACGTAATCTGTTCAATGAAACAACGTTAAAGCTTAACACTCACGAGTCAGACACTCTACTGAATCTGACTATATCGCCAATACCACCAGCAGCTGTTCAGTAATTCTTCAGGCTTCGATATCAAAGGCTGGCAGTGAATATTCTGGAAAAACATGGCCGCCTTTATACACTTCGCATTGAATATTTTGAGCCTTCTGATTGGTTAACACTTCTATTGGTGAACTATAAAATGAGTCAGATCATTTTGGCTGGCTCACTAGTACACCAGGGTACCCAAAAGTTCCAACACATATATTTTTGACATTACTGAGTACTTAAAAGTCATAGAAAAATGCGACCCACGTTATAGTCTTCACTTGTTTTTTACAGATATATCCACCGTAAAAAAATATCAAATAATCTTCCATCTGTCATTCTAGCTGTTAATATTTTAAATAAACAGCAAGCGGCGTGTTAAAAAATGACTTTCTGGAATAATTTAGACTTAAAACAGGTAGTATTTTTTTAAAATCAGATTAATTAAACTCTAAAACAACTAATATTCCTCAAAGGAAATACTTTATTTTTGAAATATTTTTTTTAAAGAGAATTACATTCTGATGAAAGGTGGCTAAAAATAGAGCTAAATTTCAAACCAAAAACTCCATCCATTTAATTTTAATTAGTTGTGAAGTAGAGCAAAATAATTACTTATTGGAAAGATTTAATTTAATCTATTAGCTTGAAAATCAAACTAAAATAAAAGCTTCAAGAAAGACTTATATGTAGGTACTGAATAAATAGGCTGTGACTTATTTCTGGACTATCACTCTCTCTCTCTAAATATATATATATATATATATAAATATATATATATATATATATATATATATATATATATATATATATATATATTATATATATATTTTGTGTGTGTGTGATGTGTGTGTGTGTGTGTGTGTGTGTGTGCAAATGTAGAAAATAAGAAAGAACACGTTAGGTAAATTATCCGAATTTTGAATCTTAACACTGAAATGATCTATATATAGGTTCCACGAAAAATGAATTTAAAATTAGATGGAGACAACACAAAAGCTCCTTCAATAATATTAGAAATAGAAATCAGGCATCTCTATCCAAATATTTTTGGCATTTAAAAGAAATGAATAAAACATCAAAAGTAAAATGGAAAATTATAAATAGAACAAGAACTTGTAAAACCTGGCATGACCCATACCCTTTATGCCTACATGAAAAACTACACATTAAGTTTCTAAATAATGAAATTTTATCAAACCATAGACATGAGTTAACGGTTTTTTGCTGACATCAACGAATTTTCGCATTAGATAATTAGCATAAAAAAGTTTAAAATTTCATAATCTAATAAAAGGTTTAAAAGCTTAACCCAATCATAAGAAAGAAAAATCTTTATGAAGTCGTCAAAAAACAAATTGTAGTTCAATACGACGCATTTATATACAAACAACACTTTTAGAAAAAAATCTTTAGACACTTAACGGCGCACAATAAAGCCAACAACTCTCTGTCGCTGAAACAGACTAGACGATATGCGTCTAATAAATGTCATCATTCGCTTTAAAATAGACACCCTGACCCTACATTGACTTGACTTCTTTCCGAAAGTAACTAATATGTTGATACAATATGTTCACCCTTACGAACCTTATTGAAATAAATGCTTCAGCCGCTTTCACAGTGATTAATTTTATGGCTGAATATGCTTATAAAGATGCGTAAACTTCAAGATTAGTAAGTCCCAAAATTTCTCTTGAGGATGAAACAGAGCTTGATACTTTAATTCAATTTAATTTTAATGATTATATTGAAGTTTTTGGCTTTTTTTTTTGAAACATGAGAACTCTTATGTAGCAAATGAAGGAATCATATTAAAAAAATAATTATATATATATATATATATATATATATATATATATATATATATATATATAATTCTGTCCAGCACTCTTGGGAAAAAAGCGTGAATATGTAAACAATAACTACTGCTGATAATATTGCAAAACTCTTTCATGAATTAAGCCTTATAGGTCATTGTCGTATTTATTTAAAAGAGTAAGGACGTAAAAATTCTTCCTCCCATCCGACTGGTTCTATTTCATGTGGGTTTCGCTCCTGGATTGAGGCAATCGAATGTCTAGCCAAACTGATGAGCTGCGAAACAGTCTGTCTGTGGATGGCAGTATATATATATATATATATATATATATATATATATATATATATATATATATATATATATTGTGTGTATTTAGGCAGCATCGTTTCATTCATACACGTATCAATATTGTGAATTTCTTTCTTCGTTCAATGATAATGTTATTAAACTTATCAGACGTTATGAAAAAAAGAATTTACATAAACACTTGTCTATATTATTTAATGAAACGTGTATGAATATATATATATATATATATATATATATATATATATATATATATATATATATATATTAAACAGGTTTGGTTATATAATTTATACTTATTCTGTGTATTTTATTTTTAATCCTTTGAAATGCACTTTTTTTGGTGGCTTTAGAAAATTGATTAAGAAAGTTTTTGAATCTTTGTAACGGGAATGTTTTATATAAAAATACTAAATTAAAATATTATAATTAAAAAATATATATTGTTTAAATTACAAAAGTTTCCTCCCTTGCATAACCGGAAAAAAATCGGATTTGAAACGCTGTAAACGAACAGATAAACTTTATGTGTGTGTATGTGTGTGTGTGTGTGCGTGTGTGATTGAATTAATTACAGACGTTATGTTTCCTAATTTTTAACAATATCCGTTCATACTCACGAATAACCTTCCGTCTATTTATGTTAAATGGTGAGGGAAATGTGCTATAGCTGTTCAAGTTATTTTGATTTTAATTTCCCAAGTACTTTCGATCTTCCAAAATTATCTTCAGGGGGGCAAGTAATACAAAACTGTATGTTGTTCATACTACAAGTATTTAACCAAAGTTGTGCGTTGTATCAAGTTTAATGTTTGTATCAAATTGAATCTTTGTATCTAGAATCAAAGAATCGGAAACGACTTACATAGACGAGAAGTGCGAGAAGAGAAACAGTTAGAATAGAACATACCGTTTCTAGCTCAATTTCCTGTTGGTTTATAGAGACTAGAGACTTTTTTGTTTAGATTGGACTCGCTTGCTAGCTCAATTTCCTGTTGGTTTATAGAGACTAAGGGACTGGACTCAATTTCCTTTTGCTTTATAGAGACTCACTCGCTTGCTAGCTCAATTTCCTTTTGGTTTATAGATTCTAAGCTGGACTCGCTTGCTAGCTCAATTTCCTTTTGGTTTATAGAGCTAAGCTGGACTCGCTTGCTTAAATTTCCTTTTGGTTTATAGATTCTAAGCTAGACTTCTCGCTTGCTAGCTCAATTTCCTTTGGTTTATAGAGACTAAGCTGGACTCTTGCTGCAAGGCAATTTCCTTTTGGTTTATAGATTCTAAGACTCGCTCAATTTCCATTTGGTTTATAGAGACTAGCTCCTTGCAAGCTCAATTTCCTTTTGGTTTATAGAGACTAGCTCAATTTCCTTTTGGTTTATAGATTCTAAGCTGGACTCGCGTAGCTCAATTTCCTTTTTAAAAAAGAGTTTATAGAGATTTAAGCTGGACTCCTTGCTAGCTCAATTTCCTTTTGGTTTATAGATTCTAAGCTGGACTAGCTTGCTAGCTCAATTTCCTTTTGGTTTATAGAGACTAAGCTGGACTCAACTTGCTTCAATTTCCCTTTTGCTTTATAGAGACAATTTCTCAATTTCCTTTTGGTTTATAGAGACTAAGCTGGACTCAAAACCTAGCTCAATTTCCTTTTTTGGTTTATAGGATTCGCTTGCTAGCTCAATTCCCTTTTGGTTTATAGAGACTAAGCTGGACTCGCTTGCTAGCTCAATTTCCTTTTGTGGTTTATCAATTTTCCTTTTGGTTTATAGAGACTAAGCTGGACTCGGTTTATAAAAACTAGCTCAACTCGCTTCCTTTTTTTGGTTTATAGAGACTAAGCTGGACTCGCTTGCTAGCTCAATTTCCTTTTGGTTTATAGATTCTAAGCTGGACTCGCTTCAATTCCTTTTGGTTTATGAGACTAAGCTCAATTTCCTTTTGGTTTTTATAGATTCTAAGCTGGACTCGCTTGCTAGCTCAATTTCCTTTTGGTTTATAGAGACTAAGCTGGACTCGCTTGCTAGCTCAATTTCCTTTTGGTTTATAGAGACTCGCTTGCTAGCTCAATTTCCTTTTGGTTTATAGCTGGACTCGCTTGGTTTATAGATTCTAAGCTGGACTCGCTTTGCTCAATTTCCTTTTGGTTTATAGAGACTAAGCTGGACTATGCTGGTTTATAGAGACTAAGCTGGACACGCTTGCAAGCTCAATTTCCTTTTGGTTTATAGAGACTAAGCTGGACTCGCTTGCTAGCTCAATTTCCTTTTGGTTTATAGAGACTCGCTTGCTAGCTCAATTTCCTTTTTGGTTTATAGAGACTAAAGCTGGACTCGCTTGCTAGCTCAATTTCTTTTTGGTTTATAGATTCTAAGCTGGACTCGTTGCTAGCTCAATTTCCTTTTGGTTTATAGATTCTAAGCTGGACTCGCTTGCTAGCTCAATTTCCTTTTGGTTTTTATAGATTCTAAGCTGGACTCGCTTGCTAGCTCTATTTCCTTTTGGTTTATAGAGACTAAGCTGGACTCGCTGGACTAAGCTCAATTTCCTTTTTGCTTTATAGAACTTTCCTTTTCCCTTTGGTTTATAGATTCTAAGCTGGACACGCTTGCTAGCTCAATTTCCTTTTGGTTTATAGATTCTAAGCTGGACTGGACTCAATTTCCTTTTGGTTTATAGAGACTAAGCTCAATTTCCTTTTGGTTTATAGATTCTCAATTTCCTTTTGGTTTATAGATTCTAAGCTGGACTCGCTTGCTAGCTCAATTTCCTTTTGGTTTATAGAGACTAAGCTGGACTCGCTTGCTAGCTCAAATTTCCTTTTGGTTTATAGATTCTAAAAAGCTGGACTCGCTTGCTGCTCAATTTCCTTTTGGTTTATATTTCTGGACTCGCTTGCTTGGGTTTAGCTCAATTTCCTTTTGAGAATAATTCTAAGCTGGACTCAGACTAGCTCAATTTCCTTTTGGTTTATATAGATTCTAGCTGGACTCGCTTGCTAGCTCAATTTCCTTTTGGTTTATAGAGATTTATAGCTAAATTTCCTTTTTGGACTATAGAGACTTGGCTAAATTTCCTTTTGGTTTATAGAGACTAGCTCAATTTCCTTTTGGTTTATAGAAACGAAGCTGGACTCGCTTGAGCTCAATTTCCTTTTTGGTTTATAGAGACTAAGCTTTGCTAGCTCAATTTCCTTTTGGTTTATAGAGACTAAGCTGGACTCGCTTGCTAAATTTCCTTTTTTAGTTATAGAGACTAAGCTGGACTCGCTTGCTAGCTCAATTTCCTTTTGGTTTTTAAAGACTGGACTCGCTTGTTAGCTCAATTTCCTTTTGGTTTATAGAGACTAAGCTGGACTCGCTTGCTAGCTCAATTTCCTTTTGGTTTTATAGAGACTAAGCTGGACTCAAATTTCCTTTTGGTTTAGTACGACTCAATTTCCTTTTGGTTTATAGAAAAGTCGCTTGAGAGACTAAGCTGGACTCGCCTTTTGGTTTTATAGATTCAAACAATTTCCTTTTGGTTTATAGAGACTAAATTCATGCAATTTCCTTTTGGTTTATAGAGTCGAGATTTCCTTCAAGATTTCCTTTTGGTTTATAGAGACTTTCATCAGTTCAATTTCCTTTTTGGTTTATAGATTCTAAGCTGGACTCGCTTGCTAGCTCAATTTCCTTTTGGTTTATAGATTTGGACTCGCTTGCTAAAGGACTCGCTTGCTAGCTCAATTTCCTTTTGGTTTATAGATTCAGGACTCGCTTGCTAGGAAAAGCTGGACTCGCTTGTAAGCTCAATTTCCTTTTGGTTTATAGATTCTAAGCTGGACTCAGCTCAATTTCCTTTTTGGTTTTATAGAGACTAAGCTGGACTCGAGAATTTCCTTTTGGTTTTATAGATTCTAAGCTGGACTCGCTTGCTAGCTCAATTTCCTTTTGGTTTATAGAGACAAAGTGGACTCGCTTGAATCAATTTCCTTTTTGGTTTATGAGACTTGGTCTCGCTTGCTAGCTCAATTTCCTTTTTGGTTTATATAGATTTTGGACTCGATTATTTCCTTTTGGTTTATAGATTCTAAGCTGGACTCTTCGCTAGCTCAATTTCCTTTTTGTTTTATAGAGACTAAGCTGGACTCGCTTGCTCAATTTCCTTTTTGGTTTATAGATTCTATGTCGGTAGCTCAATTTCCTTTTGGTTTATATGGACTCGCTTGCTAGCTCAATTTCCTTTTGGTTTATAGATTCTCAGCTAGACTCGCTTGCTTCAATTTCCTTTTGGTTTATAGAGACTAAGCTGGACTCGCTTGCTGGCTCAATTTCCTTTTTTATTATTATTATTACTCGCTTGCTATTCAATTTCCTTTTTTTATAGAGATTAAGCTGGACTCGCTTGCGTAGCTCTCTTTCCTTTTGGTTTATAGAGACTAAGCTGGAAATTTCCTTTTGGTTTATAGATTCTAAAGCTGGACTCGCTTGCTGCTAATTTCTAATTTCCTTTTTTCAACACGGTTTATAGAGACTATGCTGGACTCGCTTGCTAGCTCAATTTCCTTTTGGTTTATAGAGAGAAGCTGGACTCGCTTGTTAGCTCAATTTCCTTTTGGTTTATATTTATTATTCGCTTGCTATTTGTATTTATTTCCTTTTGGTTTATAGATTCTAAGCTGGACTCGCTTGCTAGCTCAATTTCCTTTTGGTTTATAGAGACTAAGCTGGACTCGCTTGCTAGCTCAATTTCCTTTTGGTTTATAGAGACTAAGCTGGACTCGCTTGCTAATAGATTCTAAGCTGGACTCTAACGCTAGCTCAATTTCCTCTTGGTTTATAGAGACTAAGCTGGACTCGCTTGCTAGCTCAATTTCCTTTTGGTTTATAAAGCTGGACTCGCTAATTTCCTTTTGGTTTATAGATTCTAAGCTGGGCTCTTGCTAAATTTCCTTTTGGTTTATAGATATTCTAAGCTGGACTCGCTTGCTAGCTCAATTTCCTTTTGGTTTATTTTGGTTTTTCCTTTTTTAGTTTATAGACTAAGCTGGACTCGCTTGCTAGCTCAATTTTCCTTTTGGTTTATAGATCCGTTAATAGATTAAGCTGGACTCGCTTGCTAGCTCAATTTCTTTTGGTTTAATAGAGACTAAGCTGGACTCGCTTGCTAGCTCAATTTCCTTTTGGTTTATATAAACTCGTTTGCTAGCTCAATTTCCTTTTGGTTTATAGATTCTAAGCTGGACTCGTTTGCTTCAATTTCCTTTTTGGTTTATAGAACTAAGCTGGACTCGCTTGAATTTCCTTTTGGTTTATAGATTCTAAGCTGGACTTTGCTAGCTCAATTTCCTTTTGGTTTATAGACTAAGCTGGACTCGCTTGCTTTTCCTTTTGGTTTATAGAGACTAAGCTGGACTCGCTTGCTAGCTCAATTTCCTTTTGGTTTATAGATTCTTGCTGGACTCGGGTTTATATTTAAAGCTGGACTCGCTTGTTGGCTCAATTTCCTTTTGGTTTATAGAGACTAAGCTGGACTCGCTTGCTAGCTCAATTTCCTTTTGGTTTATTTTTGCTAGCTCAATTTCCTTTTTTTGGTTTATAGAGACTAAGCTGGACTCGCTTGCTAGCTCAATTTCCTTTTTGGTTTATAGAGACTAAGCTGGACTCGGTCTTGGCTCAATTTCCTTTTTGGTTTATATTCTAAGCTGGACTCGCTTGCTAGCTCAATTTCCTTTTTGGTTTATATTGATTCCTCAATTTCCTTTTTGGTTTATAGATTCTAAATTTCCTTTTGGTTTTATAGAGATCGCTGGACTCGATTTTATAGAGACTAAGCTGGACTCGCTTGCTATCAATTTCCTTTTGGTTTATAGAGACTAAGCTGGACTCTGCTTTATTCAATTTCCTTTTGGTTTATAGAGACTAAGCTGGACTCGCTTGCTAGCTCAATTTCCTTTTGGTTTATAGAGACTAAGCTGGACTCGCTTGCTAGCTCAATTTCCTTTTGGTTTATAGATTCTAAGCTGGACTCGCTTGCTAGCTCAATTTCCTTTTGGTTTATAGAGACTAAGCTGGACTCGCTTGCTAGCTCAATTTCCTTTTGGTTTATAGAGACTAAGCTGGACTCGCTTGCTAGCTCAATTTCCTTTTGGTTTATAGAGACTAAGCTGGACTCGCTTGCTAGCTCAATTTCCTGCTAATTTATAGAGAGAAAGCTGGACTCGCTTCCTAGCTCAATTTCCAATACGACAATAAAACGGTGAGACATATTTGCCAAACTAGTAGTAAACTCATGCAGTCGAGACATCAAGATGGAGAGTTCATCACTGCTGCCATGACAATATTTTTAGAAAAGACAGAGGGAAGCCATGTCAAATCCTTGAGAATGTTACCAAAGTCGTGATACTAAGTTTGGATCGATTATATTCTTTGAATTCTTTGAAGAATGTCGGTATATATAGTAGAAGCACGAGGCCTAGCGGCAGTTTTCACTGAACAGACGGTGGAGAATGGATTGCGGCTTGGATTATTATTATTATTATTATTATTTATGTTTTATATATTAAGGTAAATGCTTCACCTAGGTTGGCCTAAGGTCAACTAAAGAGAGCACCTCTTTTTATTATTATTTGTATTAATTGACTGCTACCGATCCGTTATATATTAAAGTAAATATTTAATATACTTAACTTAGTTTGACATAAGGCAAACGAAATGAAGTACTTATTAGAATAAATGTTTGGGTGAACAATTTATGACAGTTTCGTTTTTATGGCTTATCAAAGCTTTGCAGGTTATTTAAAGCCAGAAAATATTTACTATATCGAATTTAGTTTGGCATAAGGCCAACGAAATGGGTCACCAATTGCTATGATTATTATTTCCGTTGCATTGATTCCTGTTTATCCTTTACATATCGATTAAAGTAGATATTTAATGCGCTTAACTTAATTTGGCATAAGGCCAAGGAAATAGAGCGCTTATTATCATTATTTTCTTCTGTTCTGATTATTTTCATACATTAAATTACATATTTACTATATAAACATAGATTGGCTTAAGGCCAATCTAATAGAGCACTTATTATTTTGTTTGGGTGACTACTATTTAGGATTTATATATTGATTAAGTTAAATATTTATTATATTAGACCAAGTTGGTCAGAACGCCAACGAAATGGGGCGCCTATTGTTATTACAACAACTGGGGTGAATGCCTCAAAGATGAAGAAGAGACTCAAAGCAACATAAATGTGGTTCTACAGAAGGATGCTGAGGATACTATGACTCGAACATGTGAGCAACAACGAGGCTTTGGAAAGAATGGAAACAAATAAATCTTATATTTAACCCAAGAAAGAGAAAGCTGAAATTTCTGGGACACATAATGAGGAAGGAGGGCTTGGAAAACATAATACTCACAGAACAGACAGAACGAAAGAGGGACAGGTGAAAACAACGCGTGCCATACTTAATGGGTTTGAGCAAGTAGATGGCTTAACAGGATGTGGAGCAATAGCAAATGGACAAGGCTTATTAAGAGCACAAAAGAGAGGATGAGGTGAAGGGCAATGATCGCCTACGTCATAAAGAGACAAGGCACATAAAAAGAGTTTGCCAATTACTTACCATTCCGCTTTTCGGCATTTCTTAATTTTACCAGCTATTTGGTTTTTTTGTCTTTTAATTTCAAATCTCTTTCTTTCACTATTTACATTATTCGGACTGTTGTCCTCATCTTTGTTGTCATATTTATCACAACGTTTCGCCCTTTCAGTATCTGTCTATATTTCGGAGATGAGGTATAATGTACACTATTTACATTATTCGGACTATTGTAATCATCTTTGTCACCATACTTATTACAACGTTTCGGCCCTTCAGTATCTGTCTATATTTCTGAGATGAAGTATTATGTATTGTACTATTTTGTCACATTTATTCAACGACTTCAGTTCTGTCCTCAGATCTTTTACTTGGACATATTTATCACAACGTTCGCCCTTTCAGTATCTGTCTATATTTCTGAGATGAGGTATTATGTACACTATTTACATTATTCGGACTATTGTCCTCATCTTTGTCGCCATATTTATTAACAACGTTTCGGCCTTTCAGTATCTGTCTATATTTCTGAGATGAGGTATTATGTACACTATTCATATTATTCTGAATATTGTAATCATCTTTGTCACCATATTTATTACAACGTTTCGGCCGTCTTCTTTTACTTTTTTTACGCGTTGTTTTCACCTGTCACTCGTTCCCTCTAACCGTCCTGTGAGTATCAGACTTTCTAAGCCATCCTTCCTCATTACGTTTCCCAGAAATTTCAGCTTCCTCTTCCTGAGGTTAAATCCTTGTACGTTTTGTTCAATCCCAGAAAAAATATCATCGTTTTGGATTTCTTGATTAAAGTATTTAGTAGTATTTATTTAGTCTGGTATAAGGCCAATTAGATTGAGCACTATTTATTATTATTATTTTGCATTAATACTTTAATTGGTAAAGGAAATAATAACCGAACAACTGCTAAACTGTAACGAGCACATGCACAAACTTAGCAGGAATATTGTTGCGAAATTTAGCCTGTGTTTAGTGGTGTGTGGGAGGGGAGTGAGATTTGATGGTGATGGTGAAGGTGTTCGTGAGTGTTTTGGTTTGGGCCAGGCTTTGGCAGAGAAATGTGTTTTATTTATAACTGTCAGGTTAGTGCGCGTTTTAAAATGATTCAAATATGCATGAGCGAAGGAAGGAAGGAAGTAAGGAAGGGTGATGGGAGAAATACAGTGAAGAAAAACTAATAAGAGAGAGAAGAAATAAGCGATAGGAAGGAAAGGTTGAACGAATACGAAAGAGTAATGAACAAGAGAAAGAAAGACGAAAAGGAAAGAAGATTGACACAGAAAAGAAAAGAACTAAAGAAAAAAATAAAAACAGACTATATTTAACGTCCCCCAGAGGGCGTCATGTGGCACAAGGCCTTTTTTTTGACGTGGGCATTTCCGACGAAAACCCGTATAAACGGGTTCAGGGCCAATTTACAAGGAGACTCCGCCCTTCGGCGTAGCCTCCTTCGGGTTCCTCTAAGACAGAGAGTCGAACCGAACCGTCGCTCAAAAAGAACGACAGAAAAAACAGACGTGAACATGGAAAGAAAAAAGACGAAAGAAGGAGATCTGTCTATATTTCTGAGATGAGGTATTATGTACACTATTTACATTATTTGGACTATTGTCTTCATCTTTGTCGCCATATTTATTACAACGTTTCGGCCTTTCAGTATCTGTCTATATTTCTGAGATTAGGTATTATGTACATTATTTACATTATTCGGACTATTGTCCTCATCTTTGTCGCCATATTTATTACAACGTTTCGGCCCTTCAGTATCTGTCTATATTTCTGAGATGAAGTATTATGTACATTATTTACATTATTCGGACTATTGTCCTCATCTTTGTTGCCATATTTATTACAACGTTTTGGCCGTTCCTCTTCTATATTTCTGAGATATCTTATGTCTATTTATTATTCTGACTATTGAGGTTTATTATGGCCTTTCAGTATCTGTCTATATTTCTGAGATTTTATGTACATTATTATTGGACTATTGTCTTCATCTTTGTCGCCATATTTATTACAACGTTTCGGCCTTTCAGTATCTGTCTATATTTCTGAGATGAGGTATTATGTACACTATTTACATTATTCGGAGTATTGTCTTCATCTTTGTCGCCATATTTATTACAACATTTCGGCCTTTCAGTATCTTTCTATTATTCTGTGATGAGGTATTATGTACACTATTTACATTATTCAGACAAGTGTCCTCATCTTTGTCACCATATTTATTACAACGTTTCGGCCCTTTAGTATCTGTCTATATTTCTGAGATGAGGTATTATGTACACTATTTACATTATTCAGACTATTGTCCTCATCTTTGTCGCCATATTTATTACAACGTTTCGGCCCTTTAGTATCTGTCTATATTTCTGAGATGATGTATTATGAACACTATTTACATTATTCGGACTATTGTCCTCATCTTTGTCGCCATATTTATTACAACGTTTCGGTCCTTCAGTATCTGTCTATATTTCTGAGGTGTGGTATTATGTACACTATTTACAAAGATGAGGACAATAGCTTATCTGAATAAAATATATATATATATATATATATATATATATATATATATATCCATCTTTTTTATTCATATATATATTGACGTAAAAATATCCGTTGGTATATAATCCAAGTGGATCTTAGTAATATAAAAATATTACAACTGATCCGCAAAAAAGAGCACGATTTATTTTACCTAATTTATACACAATAATATAATAATAATAATAATAAAAAATGCTTTTACCTCATATGGGGATTAGGCTATTTTGGCAGACGATCACTTTCGTCGTTTGCCGAAATTGCAATTTCCCATCTGAGGTAAAATAATATAAATATATATATATATATATATATATATATATATATATATATATATATATATATATATATATGTGTGTGTGTGTGTGTGTGTGTGTGTGTAATTTCATGAATCATTCATACATAAACAAATATAGAGGTTAAGGATTTAAATGGCGAGAATACCTCTCCGCAATCAATTTCAATAAGATAGACCAACCCCGAACCTGTATATGAATGATCTGATCCCTGTTTACAAATTCCAGTTTCATAAGGTCTTTTTTAGATTTTATAAGCTTTCGTCTGTTCCTACAGACATCCTCAGGTATGGAAATAGATTTGTTCCTTTTTTTTTTACTTCTCGGTAATAAGAGGACAACGAAAATAGAGATGTAATCCGAAAAAATGCTATGAGAAATGTATTATTGTTTTGGTACGTGCGGTCGCAACGATGAGTTTAAATTTGAAATTTTAAGGTTGTGCTTTTTTGTACAAATATAGTATTAAGAGAATTCTTTTGTACTGGTAGGTTTTCCGTCAATGTGGCATGAACTATATTGTTCAATAGTTACAGGAATGTCACACTTATTATCCGAAAATTGCACGTTGGATCAGTCATTTTAATTTCGATTATAGGTGCTGTTCAACTTATAATTACATGAATCATTCATACAAAAAAACAAACAAATATATATATATATATATATATATATATATATATATATAAACTAAAATAATTCCAGGAAAACCCAACTAGGTTTCACCTAAACGGATCTTCAAGGTTCCTATTTAGCCAGCTTACCCTAAAGATCCGTTTAGGTGTAACCTATATAGGTTTTCCTGACCCGTTAAGATTTATATTTT
Organism: Acanthosepion pharaonis; assembly: GCA_903632075.3. Taxonomy (NCBI): domain Eukaryota; kingdom Metazoa; phylum Mollusca; class Cephalopoda; order Sepiida; family Sepiidae; genus Acanthosepion; species Acanthosepion pharaonis. The sequence goes on along the minus strand of CAHIKZ030002315.1, from coordinate 61,070 downwards.
AGTTATTAATGCTTTGCTTAGCGTATTGAGCACTGTACGTTTTAGTCTTACTAGCCGTTTAGGTTTTCTTTCTTCTTTCGACTAAAGACTTTAGGCACAGGACGATTTATTTCGTCCTGTTCGGTTGGTTTTTGTTTTTCCTTTTTTTATTTCCAATTTTTTCCGATTTGTTTTGAGATGTCTACAAGTTGAGCTATCTGTGTTTTTTTCAAAACGAGTATTACTATTAGTATATATATATATATATATATATATATATATATATATATATATTCTATATATATTATTTATAAATTACATTTTATGTTTATACATTCTTTTTATATAAAATAATTGTCAGAGTTTGTCCGTTTCATAATGTGTGACGTCATTTGTTTACATTTGGATACGCATTGAGCAGATATGAATGTACGTGAGAGATTTATGGAAGATTGTAGTTTAAAAGCAGTAAATCGACCTTGTTAACCTGACGACCCTCTGTGGCTCAATCGATAAGGCACGTCAGGCTATATGGTGGTTCCTTATAGGATACAGGTTCGATTCCTGTCAGAGAACGAATATTTTTATGAAAATTTCATGGGCATTCATGCCGGTAAATGTTATTAATACTGTTTATCTTAAACACATCATTTACTTAAACTTTTGTATCTATAAAAAGAATGTATAACGATAAAAATATGTTAAAATAATTGCCGGACTTTGATATATATATGCAATAAAGTCATTATACTTTATAATTAAAAAACAAAGCATTGAAGCAAGTGTCGCACGTGTCGGAGAGTATCGGTATTTATTTTAATATTGCGTACTATAGCATTCTATTGTTATTAACCAGAATTAACTATATAGTAACTTTATTGCCATTTTGTTCATGTGGGTGAGGCTATATATTTGTATTATCAACGTGTATGTTGCGGATGGAGATTGGTAGGTCTCCATGTGTATTTAAATGAAACGTAATCGAGCTATGACCAGTGAGATGTAACGCGAGTCTTCTTGATAGAGGTGTTGTAGTATATCCAATATAATTATTTACAAATTTGGATTGGTCAGGAAGAAATCTCCTTAAGGAATATGTAAATTCGTAAATAATATTGGTTTTCTATAATGTAGATGAATTATTATTTTTGACAATAAGGTTACCAGTTTTAAAGAAATGAAATAATTTAATTTTATTATTTTTGTCGGCTGTGTATTTCTTTGTGATGTTTCATGAAGTGAAAATTCATGTTGCCTATAGTTACCATGCATTTGATTTTTTGCAGAATATATTAAGGCTATTGTTTTGTTTTTTTAATAACAAAAATCAAATGCTTAGCAACAATAAGGAAGACAGTTTCCATATCAACCATTTCTTTGGTCTCCGTCTTCTTTATTTCACAGTTTCATTTATTTTTCGACCCCAAACGTATATTTCTATTTGCAAAAGAAATGACCTCACCCCAATCTCCGAACCAAAGTTGAAGTTTGAATAAATTACAACTGAACTTCGAGAATTTTCAATTTTTTAAGGAAAATTAGATACGTGAATGGATGAATTTTATTTATTTTACTTTTAAGCGAATGGATTGTTTGGTGTATGTATTTACAGTTACAGGAATGTTTTATGTATGTTTTTACAGTTATAGGAATGTTTTATTTTCCAAACATGGCCAGCGCATTGTAGCAGTGTTCATAATTGATATTATTGTATTTAGGCTTTTCCTTTTTTATAAATAATGGTTCCATTATTTTTTAGCCTTTTTTTTTTACATGTGGATGATGTTACTATATTTGTATTAACTACGTGTATATTGCCCTTGGAAATTGGTTGGCCTCCATGTGTATTTAAATGAGAGATAATTGAGCTATGATCATTCAGATGTAACGTGAGTCTTCTTGTTAGGCGTATTGTAGTACATCCTATATAATTATTTATGAATTTGGATTGGTCAGGATCATTATTAATATACATTATTAAACTGAACATCTGTCATTCTTGTAAACTGGCCACGCAGCTGACATTTCCATAGATTTTGGAAACATTTCTCGTTGGCATGATTAGAGTTAATTCTGTGCTGAAGTTAATCACTCAAATTAACTTTCGTATAATTAAGGCTTTATATAATTCTCGAAAATTCCCGGTCCAAGACAGAGAAATCAAAAAGTTTCCATTCCATGAAAGAAGGAAAGAAAAGGGTGCTTATTGCTCTTTCTTTTTACCAATCAAAGTAAAGAGATCCTCTAGTCTTGTAACCCGGATATAAGAGAGTTGTCAGGGACCGGAGAACAGTATCTTAACCTGGGTTTCTCTCAATCCGTTTGTCTATTTGTTTAGGTAATTGTTGAAGCAACAAAATGTATTGAAACAAAATATAGGTCAAATATTTACATTAGTTTCCATTCTTGGTGTTCTATTAATGGGTTGGACTTAATCGCAGTTATGGTCTCTGGATTCAATTTGGGACTTCAGTCTTCCGGTACCAACCCATATTTATATGGTCTTATATCCATTAGTTTCTCTCATATCCAGGTTAACTGTATCATACCTATTGACGAATAATCATGGTATCTTATCCTTTATTCGCATTGGAATAATGGGTATGTTCCTATTTCTTTACAGTCTGAATACTGTATATGGGTCTGCAGGTGGAGATTCGTCTCCAACTATGCTGGTAAAACTCTCTGCTTCCGGGTAGAGACGATCCCCAGACGAGACTATATCGAAGGACAGTTGCCCGACGCCGTTTCATACGTGGTCAACGGGGAATTTTTGGCTGAGACTACGGGCTCGGATACTCCACATTAAATTCGACCTTGGGCCCCATCTGACCGCCTGGGGTGGTAGGTAGATATCCTGCAGTTGGGGATCCGTCTCCAGCTGTGCTGGTCAAACTCTCTGCCTCCGGGCAGAGAGTATCCCCAGACGAAGCTATTTCGAAGTGAAGAGCCTCGTCTCGGGAAACAGATACCCGACCCCGTTTTATACGTGATCTACGGGGAATTTTTGGCAGAGCATACAGGCTCGGATACTTCAAATTAAATTCGACCTTGGGCCCCATCTGACCACGTGAGGTGGTAGGTAGATATCCTACCGTTGGAGATTCTTGCAGTTGATTACATCTACGCGCCATTAGCGAATCTTATATGTGTTGTTCTTCTCCTAAGTATCATCCTTCATTACCAACCTTCATTTGATTATCAATTCAGTACCTTTCATAGCTTATAACATGAAGGAAAGTGAATTCATGAATTTTGACAAGGTTAAGTGAAAGTTAGAAATCTTTTCACAGATGAAAAGCATACTTGAGAAAACTGAAATGTGACTATACAGAAGGATGCTGAGAATACCATGAACAGAGTGTGTAAATAATCAGCGCGTTTAAAGAAAAATAGAATAAAAATTATCAATAAAGATTAGAAAGAAATAGTTTAAAGTTCTAGGGCACATATTCAGAGAGGACGTGGGCTGTTTTTCTTTCTATATGTCAGGGGACATATAGAAAGAAAAAAAGGACAAGGGAAGGCAACGAATCTGTGTGAATGGATACGTTGAGAGATGGTAAGAGGATAAACTATCCTAAGAGCTACAGAAGATTGGATAGTGTGGGGAGCTGTGATTGACCACGCCCTGAAATTAACCCATAGTAAAGTGAACAAAACAAAATCGACCTGAATTTGAACTAGGTTCGTCGTTCAAACTTTCCGACCAGATTAGAGTTATACTATCCACCCCCGCCCCGTAGGAGTAGGACACGACAGGAAATACAAAGAAAACTGAAATGTTATATAAAGCGAGTGAGCTGAGAAGATCTTGGATTGACCATGAAGGATTGGTCAGGAAAAAATCTCCTTAAGGAACATGTAAATTCGTAAATAATATTGGTTTTCTATAATGTAGATCTTGCAGATGAATTATTATTTTTGACAATAAGGTTACCAGTTTTAAAGAAATGAAATAATTTAATTTTATTATTTTTGTCGGCTGTGTATTTCTTTGTGATGTTTCATGAAGTGAAAATTCCAATCCAAATTGATAAATAATTATATAGGATGTACTACAATACGCCTAACAAGAAGACTCACGTTACATCTGAATGATCATAGCTCAATTATCTCTCATTTAATTCATTCAATTTCAGCTAAAGCTGTAATAATTTTCATGAATTAATTTCAACACTTCTTATAAATACCTGCACTGTCCCTTTCCAGGTAATTGTGTGGGGGCAGAAAAGTTGACTATAAAGAAGTGATGCCAGAGCTGTGAAATGTTGCTTCCATTAATTTCAAATCTTATTAAAATCTGCATTGTTTCTTTTCAGATACGAGAGTGGGATGAAAGTCTAAAAGGCTGACTATGAAGGAATGATGCTAAAGCTGTTTAATCTTACATGCATTCATTTCAACTCTTCTTATTAATAACTGCATTGTTTCTTTTCAGATACGAGTGTGGGCTGAAAGGTAAAAGGCTGACTATGAAGAAGTGATGCTAGAGCTGTGAAATCTTGCATGCATTCATTTCAAAACTTCTTATTTATAACTGTATTGTTTCTTTCCGGGTACGAGGGCGTGCTGAAAAGTTCATAGGCTGATTGTGAAGGAATTATGCTAGAACTGTGAAATCTTGCATGCATTAATTTCAACTTTTCTTATCAATAATTGTATTGTTACTTTCAAGGTACGAGTGAGGGCTGAAATTTTCATAGGCTGATTATGAAGGAATGATGCAAGAGCTATGCAATCTTGCACGTATTAATTTCATCTCTTCTTATTAATAATTGCATTGTTCCATTCCAGATACGAATGTAGGCTGAAATGTTCATAGGCTGACTATGAAGGAGTGATGGCAGAGTTGTGAAATCTTACATGCATTCATTTCAACTCTTCTTATTAATAACTGTATTGTTTCTTTCCAGGTACGTGGGTGGGCTGAAACGTTCATAGGCTGACTATGAAGGAGAGATGCCAGAGCTGATAAATTTTGCATGCATTCATTTCAACTCTCCTTATTAATAACTGTATTGTTTCTTTCTAGGTACGTGGGTGGGCTGAAATGTTCATAGGCTGATTATGAAGGGATGATGCTAGAGCTGTGAAATCTTACATGCATTAATTTCAATTCTTTATATTAATAACTGCATTGGTTCTTTCCTGGTAAAATGGCGTCTGACTGTCCAAAGAAGACTTAGACAATAACTACTATTGCCTTCTCTTGAGACTGGACTAAATTCAGCATCTTAGTTTTATTAAAGGCCAGCGGAAAAAGGGGTTTAGCACCCAAGCACATGTTTGCTATATTAGAAGATGACGATCCATGTTTATCAACATTAAAAATGTGGGCAGCTAAATTTACGAGGGCTCTTGGGTATCTGGAAGATGACTCAATTTCCAGATATTCTGCGACTGCCACCACCAAAGAAATCATTGATCGTGTTTACCACATGGTGATGGATGATAGGCGATTGATTATAAATCAAATGGCCAATAATCTTCATAATTACTTTGAATATATGCTCTTTAGCGCTAGGGGGCGTCGTCAGTGATGTTCTGATTTGGGTCATTGGGCAGTTTCGGGTCTTTCAAACATCATAATCCCCTCACCAAATCGACCCCCCATCAGAACTGATCAGTCTCTGATGCCCCCCATCTAAATTAACAGCCTGCAGACACTGACTTATATTATAGGCAAACCCTACCCCTCTGTCACGCGTTTGATTGGAAGCTGACCAACAGCCAATCGCATTGGTGTGAGCTCTATTTAAGTTGTTTACGAGGGATTATTTACTTGTTCTTTTTTTTTCATGTGGATACTCGTCGGATACTCGGAAGGTAAGTTATCTGTTTTCCATTTTTCTGTTTTTTTTTTTTACTTTTTTCAAGTTTCATCTCCTCAACTGATAAATGCTGTTAGTAAAAAAAAAATAATAAAATAAGAAATAAAAAAAATGCAACCTTAACATAATTAGAAATTTACATTGTTTTTACGATTAAAATAATAAATTACGACTTAATCATCGTGTTAAAACGAAAATAAATATAAAAACAAAAATGTCTATATTTCTGAGATGAGGTATTATGTACTATTGTCCTCATCTTTGTCGCCATATTTATCAAGGACACATGGCACAGTGGATAAAGGTGTTGTTTATATCCAGTGACAGGATAAAGGCGTTGGTTAGATCCAATGACAGACCCAAAGAGTGTGAGTTCAATACCCGGTTAAGGCAATGGAGAACTTTCAGAGGGAAATTAACAGGAGATAACTAATAACTGACATCCATCAAACATGGCACGTGGAACTAGAACAGTCTACCCCAGTGAGCGAAATAAAGGGTTCAGTTCGAAATTCCAACCACCTGAAGAAGGCCGGAGCGTACAACGGCCGAAACGTTGTGATAAATATGGCGACAAAGATGAGGACAATAGTCTGAATAATGTAAATAATGTAAAAAACAAAAATGAATTTGACATGATCAAAAGCGCAGCGGAATATGTAAGTGGAAAACGTAACATTATTTCAGGAAGATCCAGCTGGCTTCCTTGAAGGTTTTCTATCTCTAAATGAAAGTTGGGCTCATCACTTTGAGGGTGTTTCATAAACTGGGACTATGAAGGTCTCAGTTGTTTTGGGATGTAAAAGACATTGTATTAATTGAATATCTTCAAATGGACCACACCACAAACGGAAAATACAATTCCAATTTTCTGAGGAAATTATGAAAGCGTTTAAAAAATACAAACGCCCAGGAATGCTGACGAAAGGGGTATTGTTTTATCAGGACGATGCTCCAGCACCCAATTTCTTGGTTTCAATGGCCGTTGTGTGCGACTGTGGTTTGATCACATTCCTTATTCTCTTGACTTGGCCCCATCGGACTATCATCTGTTCCCCAGCATGAAAAATAAACAAGCTGGGAAGAAGTATCGCTGGGATTCTAGCAATATGAGTCAACTGAAGTCTTCTTAAACTGAAAACAGCTTGATCTGCCTCAAAAATGGATACGGAATATTTACATTTGATGAAAATGAATATCAGTAAATGAAGTCGACTTTAAAGTACAAAGCAAGAGTATCAGAGAGAAAATCACGGAAGGAAGATATATTACGTTTTTAGACAAAGATGACAAGGCAGAAAATTGTCATCTATAAAACTGCCAAAAGGTACGCAGAAGGACGAAGCGGGTCTCAGAGAACGGACATGGAAGACAGCCGCTTGACTGTGCACCTTCTACTCATCTCCGCATTATTTCTACTTCCCTGACTTATAGCAGTATTTAACAACCCAAGAATAAAATCTTGTTTACTGCTAGAAATTGTCTGTCTACATTAGGTTTATAATACCCAGGAATTCATACACAGAGGTCCTCAAGGGTACGTGGCACAGTGGATAAAGGCGTTGGTTAGATCCAGTGACAGGAGCCAAAAAGTGTGAGTTCAATACCCGGTTAAGAACTTTCAGAGTGAAAATTAACAGGAGATAACAGATAACTGACATCCATTAAACATGACACGTGGAATTAGAACAGTCTACACCAGTGTGTGAAATAAAGGTTTCAGTTTGACATTCCAACCACCGGAAGAAGGCCGGAGCGTAAACGGCCGAAACGCTGTGATAAATATGGCAACAAAGATGAAGTCCGAATAATGTGCTAGAAATTGTTTTGTTTTTCACTCTTGGGTAATGATTTGGCGAAAAGGTAATTTTTAAGCAATAGACATTTGACTGGAAGAAACTGCAACCTGTCAATGAAAATGGTGTCTGGCCTGAGCTGCACAGTAACATGCTTATGATGCCATATCTGTGTTTAGGGAGTCAATCACGAAAACACCGATGGACCGCAAGGGGGATGATATTGAAAAATAAACCTCATTTAGTCACATTTCATGAGAATATTTTTTTAACCGACCCTCGTAAAATCTGTTGACGAAGTTTTGTATCTTCTCCTAGAAAATCAGCATTCAAAACGTTCATTTTTTTTTTTTTTTTTAAACAAAAGGTACAAACATTTAAGCTGCATGTCATAAAAGACCAGGTGTATAAAAAAACCAAAAAAGCAGAAAAAAATTTTTGTAGTCGAGATTGTTGTCAAATTTGTGTTAGCAGGTGTTCGGTTGCGTTTTCATTCGGTGTATGAAGCAGGGATAAAAGAGACGCGTGACAACCGAAACGGAATAGTTCTACAAAAGAAGGAATGGAAAACGGAATGCAAAGCGGGAAGAAAGAATGAAACGAACGCTGGCAGTTAGAAGAAAGAAAAAAAAAGAAGAGGAAGAATGAAATAGACGGAAGAAGAAATAAAAGAATGAAAAAATAGGATGAAAAAAGAGACAAAAGAAAATCTAAGAAAAAAATTAAATAAAATGATGAAAAAAGAAAAAAAAACAGAAGAAAACAAGGGAATAAAAAAAAACAGAAAGGAAGGAACAGAAGGAAGACATGATGGAAGTAAGAAAGGAAAAAGAAAAAGAGATAAAAAAAATGAAAAGGACACAGAAAAAGTAGGAAACAAGAGTGTGATTGGACAAGTGATTTAAGAAAAAAATCTTAAAGAGACTTCTTTCTTTAAGCAAAAAAATAGAAGGAAACAGAGACAGAAAAAAAGGAAAGAAAGAAAGAAAGAAAGAAAGAAAAGAAAAGAAATGAAAAAGACCAATGAAATTATAATGGAAAAGAAAATAAGAAAGAAACAAAAATGGTAAAAAAAGAAGGAAAAAAAATTAAAAATGACAAATAAAATTATAAGAAAAGGAAAGAAAGAAAACAAAACAATAAGAAAGAAAGAAAAAAGAAAGAAAAAAGAAAGAAAGGAAGGAAGAAAGAAAGAAAGAAAGAAAGAAAAGCAGAAATAAAAAGTAAGGAAGAAAAGAAGAAAAAGTAATCAAATCTAGAAAAGGAGAAATCAAGAAATTTTTCTCTTCCTTTAAATGAAATTATCAAGAAAGAAATGTTTTAAGAAAAGGGAAAAAAAAAAACTAAGAAGGGATAATAAAATGCAGGAATAAAATTGAAATGATAAATAAAATTACAAAAGGAGAAAGGAAGGAAAGAAAAAAAGAAAAAGAAAGAAAAGAAAGAAAGAAAAAAATTAAGAAAGAAAGAAAAGCAGAAATAAAAAAGTAAGATTTAAAGAAAAGAAGAAAAGTAATCAAAGAAATAGAAAAGGAGAAATCATCTAGTTTTTAAGAAAAAAGTGAGAAAGAAAGAAAAAAAAAAGAAAATTTTAAAAAAAAGAATTTAGATATAAAAAAATGCAGGAATAAAAATGGAGAATGATAAATAAAATTACAAGGAGAAAAATAAGGAAGAAGGAAAGAAAGCAAACAAGTCTCCAAGAAAGAAAGAAAAGAAAAAAGAAAAAAAAGAAAAAGAAAGAAAGAAAAGAAATTAATAAAAAGTAAGGAAGAAAAAGAAAAAAAGTAATCAAGAAATAGAAAAGTTTGAAATGAATAAGTTTCCTGAAGAAAGAAATGAAATTTAAAAAAAAAAAGAAAAAAAGAAAGAAAAGAAATTTAAGGCAGAAGAAGATAGATAAAATGAAGTTGTACGAGAAAGAATGAAAAAGAAAGAAATAAAATAAGAAATAAAGCGACAGGAGAATATTTTCCAAAGAAATTCTAAGAAAATTCTATAAGAAAGAAAGAAAGAATTGTACATGAATATATTGGGAAGAGTGTCATCAATTTGATTGTTAACGTTTTATTTTAGGTTCGGCTCATTTTGAGGAATTATCATTATGATACACGAATCTTATGAGACTAGTGTCCTCATCTTGGTTGTTTTAGTCACAGCGTTTCTGATCTTTCTCATAGGAGGAATTATCATGATTATACATGTCCTTATCTTAGATGTCAAACTGTTCCCTGCTTTGCCTCTACGTCCATAAAAAGTAATAAAGGGCGGCCTGTCGAACGGTGACCCGTAGCCAGCTCACCCTGCAATATATCTTTTGTTATCCAAACGTCTTTCGACATACGCGACCCAGCTATCGAAGACGACGTTTACGAAGAAGATGCATGCTCCAGGAGTTTGCATACTCCAGTATAACATGTTGTTGAAAAAAAAAATGCCGAGGATACGTCGTAGGCGGCTTGTTCCTTTCTTTTATTTTCTCTTTAATTTTACTGCGGTAAAGCAGATTACTACGGACACATACCTGGAATGCCTTTAGTTTGGTACGCAAGGTCAGCTGACTGTTGTCCCATACTCTCTTGCTCAATATGGCCATCACTTCTACTGCTTTCGCGATGCGTTAGTCAATTTCTAGCTCAAGCGATAGGTTGTTGGTGATTGTCAGAGTCCACATATGTAAAGCGACCTGTGATATGAAGTATGACGTCATCGATGCTGATTGATGAAGATGCAAAAACAGACTCATAACGTTTGTTTATTTATGTTAATAGTCAGCCCAAATTCATTACAGACATTGTTGAACAGACTAATCAACTTTTGTAAAATCCAGTTCAACACCGCCTGGTCAGCGCTGCGTCATCAAGAAAGATCATTTCTCCGATGAGTTAAGGGCACGTGGCCGGGTGGTTAGAAAGTTTGCATTCTGACCATGAGACGAATTTCACCCATGGTTGATTTGTCCGGAAGAAGATTCCCTGGTGTTATCAGACAAGAGGGGTTCGATCCCAGCGTGCGGCACCTTTGGAAAGTGCCTGAAAACCATACTACGAGTTGATCCAAGCCCTGTGAGTGAAATTGGGTGGAGGGTTGTCGATAACTGTGCTAACATGAAGTCACAAGTCTTCGTGGCCGAGGGCTTGAGAGTGCTGGCCTTGTTCAAATTGTTGATCACGCTAGATGACACGCTATTTCCCATAAACTGTAACTAATGTCTGCTCAGTATAGTGGTAGTAAAGATTTGGTTTATTTTACAGCATATCAAACTCAATGGGTTATTTAATACCGACAAAATTTTTTATTGCTGGTAATATTTATTTTTGTCAAAAATCTGTTTCTGGTAATATATTTCCTTCAAAATTGTATTGTTGGTAAGAATTTAAAAAAAAAAAAAATAATGATGGTAATAGTTAACTATCTGCCTATAGCTGGGACCCTAACAGGTGCTACCACCCGAGGTCAGGTTGAATCTGGGAATACCAGGAATTAAGAGGTGGTTCCACGCTACTCAAAGCTCCTGATCAGAGACCTTGCTGCTGGACGTAGTTTATCGTCTTACGCAGGACGCAGATCCAGTTTAACGTCTTACCCAGGACGCTGTCATTAATAAACATCCTTTTTATGAACCATCTGTGTTTAATAAACACAAATCCGCCTGAGCAAAAAAAAAAAACAATAAATTTATTGTTTTCTTTCTGGTGGAAAAACTATCTTCGAATACTCGTTTAAAACAAATGTGTGTTGCCCTTGCAGTTGAATAATTAATAGTGGGTATGTCTACTCCTTTTTTTATTTGTCTGAACACAATCTCTATCTATAAAAGGCAGGATGTGTGTGTGTGTGTGTGTGTGTGTGTGTGTGTGTGTGTGTGTGATGTGTTTGCGAATGCACGGCCACAATTTTCGACGGATTTGCACCAAAATTTACATGGAGATGCTCCAAGTTAGCGGGAAGGCCAAGAACGACTTTGCATTTCCCAACTCCCATCGATAGTGGAAATAATCGTTTTTTCATGCTTCTACGGCAGTTTTCATGTAGTTTGCGGCCATTTTCTACTGGCCAGAGTCAGAGCCTATAGCTGGCTGCCACGAATAGGCAGGAATATTCTATTGGCCACCGTGAGAACCAACAGCTGACTGACACAAATGTTAACTAGCATGCTTGCAAAAAAAATAAATCGATAGCTGCATTCGTCACAAGTGGGAAAAATTTAAATCTGCATGGCACTTTACTCCAATTGGCTCATTCGCTTGCTTAAACTCAACGTTGATTCTGATTCCACGCAGAACTGGGTTGGGTGTGAAAAAATTTATTTGTTGTTAACATTCTTTTTTTTTTCATTCAGTTTTTCCAGTTACGAGTCCTTTTTTTTTTTTAAATCGTTTTGTGTTCATTTTGTTTAGTTCTTTTTTTTTTGTAACAGATTTAATGTTTAGTATAGAAACTTAGAAAAAAATTTGCAGTGTGAGATAGGCAAAAATAAGGCATGTAGCAACATCAACACGGCAAAGGGCACTCCTTTAAAAGGCAAGGAAGGACAAAAATATTTTAAGTCAAGTTAGCGATTGCTGTATGAGTCGTACGATTTTTTGAATCAAGCACGGGCAATGTCTGGCCATGCTGCTAGTATAAGAAATAAAATGGTAGCTAAAACAATATATATATATAAAAATCTGGTGCCATGATGTTCAATCAAAAGTCACCAAATTAGTTGGGAAAAAAAGATAATATAAATATTGACAAAAGAAGACAACAAAAGTAAGAGAGACCATTGTCAGACATACCTTCCACATTCCAGTTTTATCTGTCACACCTGAAGAAGAGAGTACCATGCAAAGATTGGTTTGGTAAGCCATTCCAAACGCGTCTCACAAAAGACAATGTTTAACGAAAACAAAAAACCATTTAATGGACACCTAATTGGGTTGAAAAAATCATTTGTTTTACGGAATAGTTTTTAATGGGTTATTTGATACCAGGAAAATTTTTATTCTGGTACAATTTTTTCAAAAAAGTTTAAAAAATAAAATTACTTTTTTTTTTTTCAAAATGCATGGCTTCAATAAAATTCTTTCATGAAATTTTTTATTTTGGTAAAAAGTAATTTTTCTTCAAATTGCTTTTTCTTTAAACATTTTAATCTTTCATAATTGTTTTGATGGACCCAAATTGGGATTAACTATTTGCCCATAGTTGGGACCCTAACAGGTGCTAATTACCCCGACTCAAAAAATCGGAATACCAAAAATTTCTTTTTTTCTTAACAAATTCAAAACCTCCTGTTCAGAGGCCTTGCTGTCGGATGTAGTTTATCGTCATACCCAGGACAGATGGACGCGTATAAGATGTCATACTCAAAACATTTCGGGTTGTTTTTAGATGAGAAATTATCATTACTCCATAATGATCTCTCCCAGCGAGCACCCACACCTTACTTTTTATGGTCACTATGATTCTCCTCCGTTTGTGATGCGAATAAATTATTTATCCATTATTCTAAAAAATTATTCCTCATCTTTACTTTAAAGTCACAACGATTTTAGGGGATTAGATTGATGAAATATCATTAGTATACACTGATTTATTGAAATCTGTCTCTTCGTATTGATTGGTATATTAACGATATTTCGGTTGCATTGCCCCTACGGTTTTCTTTAGGTACTTGTCCTTATCGTTGAAGCTCTCAAGGGGTCATAGATAGTTTTTATTCCCACCGTCCTTGTCAGAGAATATATTATGCAAGTTAATAACTCCTTGTTTTATTTTGGCTCGCTGAAAGAAAAATATGATAACTTATCCTATATATTCAATCATAATCACAAAGAAAAAAAAGAAGGTTATATCTCGAAGAAGATTTTTGAGATGAAGTTGTACGAGAAAGAATGAAAAAGAAAGAAAGAAAGAAAATAAGAAATAAAGCGACAGGATAAAAGAAAGAAAGAAAGAAAGAAAGAAAGAAAGAAAGAAAAAAGGAAGAAAGGCAGAAGAAGATAGATAAAATGAAGTCGTACGAGAAAGAATGAAAAAGAAAGAAAGAAAATAAGAAATAAAGCGACAGGATAAAAGAAAGAAAGAAAGAAAGAAAGAAAAAATAAAGAAAGGGCAGAAATGAAGATGATAAAATGAAGAATGAAAAAATCTTGAAAAAGAAAATTTAGAAATAAAATGAAAATTTGTTAAAAGAAAAAAATAAAATCCCTCAATGAGAAAGAAAAAAAGAAAAGAAAATTCAAAAATAGAAGAAATAAAATAACAGGATAAAACTAAGAAAAAAGAAAAAAAAGAAAAAAAGAAATTTGCAATTTAAACAAAATAAAATGAAAAAGAATGAAATAGAAAATAAGAAAAAAAATAAAATAATAAAAGAAAGGATGAAAAAAAAGAAAGAAAAATTAAAATTTGGTTGAAAAAAAATGAAAGAAAAAAAAGAAAAGAAAAAAAAAATGAAGCGACATCATAAAAGAATGAAAAAAAGAAAGAAAAAATAAGAAAGAAAAAATTTTCATAAAAAAAAGAAAGATTTGAATTTGTTAATTTAAAACTAAGAAATTTTTTTTAGATATATTGAAGAAAAATATGAGAAAGAATAAAAAAAAAGAAAAAAAAAAAAATATTCGTTTTTTTTTCATTAAAATAATTAGAAAAGAAAAAATAAAAAAACAGAAAAAAGAAAGAAAGAAGATAGAAAAAATGAGATCATCTACGTCCTGAAAGAATGAAAAAGAAAAAAAAAAGAAAATAAAAAAAAAAAAGTCTTTATGAAGAAAAAAAAAAACCGCAAAAAAGAAACAAAAATAAAGAAAGGATAAAATAAAAAAAGAAAATCTCCCTGTTGAAAATAGAAAAATGAAAGAAAACTTCTGAAAGAAAATGAAGCCACTTTAAGAAAGAAAGAAAAAAAAAATAGAAAGAAATATAAATGAAAATAAATAAAAGGATAAAAAAGAAAAGAAAGAAAGAAACCGTCAAAAAGAAAGAAAGAAAGAAAGAAGATAGATAAAATGAAGTTGTACGATAAAATGAAAAATGAAAAAAAGAAATTTGTTCAAAATAAAAAATAATTAAAAGAAAAAAAAAGAAAAAAAAAAAAAGAAAGAAAGAAAAAAAGAAAGAAGATAGATAAAATGAAAAATCTTTTTAAGAATGAAAAAAAAAGAAAAAACATAAAAAAGATCAAATTAAATTCCCGGATAAAAAAATTTTGCAAAAAAGAAATCAAAGAAAGAAAGAAGATAGATAAAATGAAGTTGTACGAGAAAGAATGAAAAAGAAAGAAAGAAAGAAAATAAGAAATAAAGCGACAGGATAAAAGAAAAAGAAAGAAAGAAAGAAAGAAAGAAAAAAAAAGAAAGAAAAGATAAAGGCAGAAGAAGTTGTACGAATGAAAATGAAAAAGAAAAAAAGAAAAAAATAAAGAGAAGAAATAAAGCGACAAAATAAAAATAATAAAAAACAAGAAAAAAGAAAGAAAGAAAAAAAAGAAAGAAAGAAGATAAGATAAAATGAAGTTGTCAATTCGAAAAATGAAAAAAAAAAAAAAAAAAAGAAAGAAAATAAAGGACAGGATAAAAGAAAAAAATAAAAAGAAAGAAAGAAAGTTAAGAAAGAAAGAAAGAAAAGAAAGAAAGAAGATAGATAAAATGAAGTTGTACGAGAAAAATAAAAATAAAGAAAAGAAAGAAAAGAAAAGAGGAAAGTAAGAAAACGAATAATAAAAAGAAAGAAAGGTTAATTAAAGAAAAAGAAAGAAAGAAAGGAAGAAAACAAAGAAAATAGATAAAAAGTTTATCTGAAAAAATGAAAAAGAAAGAAAAAAAAGAAAGAAATAAAAAAGAGATAAAAAAAAGAATAAAAGAATAGAAAATTTAAAGAAAAAAAGAAAGAAAATAAAAGAAAGAGGATATAAAAAGAAAAAAAAAGAAAGAAAGAAAGAAAATTGAAGAAAATTTCTAAGATTTTATAAAAATTCTCCACAAAACGGAAAAATAGAAAAAATAAAAAAAAAAAAGAAAAAAAAAAAATTTCAATAAAAAAATTTCAAAAGGTAAATTTTTGAAAAAAATAAAGAAATGAAATGAATAATAAAAAAGATCTATACCCGTACATATAAACAGCAATGGACAAAGAATAAATGGAAATCAAAAATGAAATGATAAAAAGAAAAATGAAAGAAAGAGTGGTTTAAAAAAGAAAAAAAAGAAACTGGCGAGAAAATTTATTTGGTAGAAAAAGATATCATTCCATTGAACTTCCGTTTGCTTCAAAATAAAGTAAAGAAAAAAACAAAAAAAGGAAAAAATAAATAAAATGTTTTAAAAAAAAAAGAATAAAAAGAAAAAAATAAAGAACAAAGAAAAAAGAAAGAAAGAAAAAAAAAAAAAAAAAATAGAGACAAATAAAAATTATAAAAAAAAAAAAAAGAAAAAAAATAAAATTTTTTTAATTTCAAAAAAAGAATTTTAAAGAAAGGAAAGAAAAAATTTACGGAAATAAAGATAAAAAAAAAAATAGAGGAAAAAAAAAGAATGTTTATTATTCTAAAAAAAATTAAATAATGTAAAATGAGAAAAATGAAAAAATGAATTAAAAATTTTAAAAAAAGAACATAAATATATATTAAATTGAGACATGATAAAAAATAGAATCTTTTGTGTCTGTGAAGGGTTGATGAAAGATCGTAAGAAAGAAAGTTGTTTATCTCATTTTTGAAAAAAGAAAGAAAGAAAAGAAAAAAAATTCAAAATTATAACTAAATATGTTAAAGGAAATTCCTGAAATAAAAAAAAAAAATAAAGAAATATATTTTAAATATAATAAATGTGTGTTTCAAGGAGGTGCAAAATAAATATATATATATATGTAAATAAAAAAATTTTAAAAGTAAATAAAAAAAAAAAAAAATATATATATAAATATATATATATATATATATATATATAAGAATAATATAAAAAGAATTATAAAAAAAAGTGTTAAAAAATTGATAAAGTTTCAATCTGAAATATAGTCTGTGAAAATAAACAAAAATTGAAGATAAACCTGATTAAGTTTTCGGAAAAGAAACAAAAAAAAAACAAATAAATTTTAAAAAGGATATATATATATATATATAATATATATATGTAAAATATATTTATAAATATATATATATATAATTTATATATATAAAGTTTTATAGATATATATAAATATATATATATATATATATATATATATATATATATATATATAAACAAAAATAATATATATATATATATATATATATATATATATACTGATACTGATATTGAATGAGAAAAAATGAAAAATATAACCTTTTTGTTCATTAAATATATATATATATATATATATATATATATATATATATATATATATATATATATATTATAAATCAATATATATATAATATATATAAATATATATATATATATATATATTATATGAAATGTATATAAATGTGTGTGTGTGTGTGTGTGTGTGTGTGTGTGTTTAACAGAAAGAAAAAAAAAATCAAATGAAAGAAATTAGTTTGTCTGAAATAAGCAATATAAAACGTTAAAACAAAATCAAAGAACTAAATATGAGCTCTACCACTGATATTTGAAAAGAATAAAAATATTTGCATATAAAAGATATAATATATATGTGTGTGTGTGTAAAGTATATAATAAATATATAAATAAATGTAAAATACATATTAAATAAAGTAAATAAATAAATTTATATATATATATATAATATATGAAATGAAGAATTATAGTCTTAAAAACAATGATATTTATTGGATAAAGTGTTCAATAAAAACGATATAAAGAAAGTAAATATAAAGTGAACATTAAGTAAATATGACGATTGCGTCTAGATAAAACAATCTGAATATACATGTTTTGACAAATTGATCTTTTATATATTATATATATATATATATATATAAAACATAAAAATATATTTATATATATGTATAAAATATGTTACATATACATATATATTTATATATATATTTTGCATATATAATAATATATGTATATATATATATATATATATATATATATATATATATATATATATATATAAATATTTGTCTAATATATATATATATAAATATATATATATATATATATATATATATATATATACGGATATTGAATGAGAAAAATGAAAAGTATACCATGTTTCATTTTATACAACAAGATATATATATAATATATATATATATATATATATATATATATATATATATATATATATATATAAAATATTTAATCTTATATGTATATATATATATATAAATATAAATATATATATATATATATATATATATATATATATATAAATGATATATTTTAATGAAAAACATAACCCTATAATGTAAAATATTGTCATTTTATTTACAAAAAATTTACTGAATATATATATGAGAATAAAATATAGAGGCTGGAATGACAAAAACGCTGTTACTATAACGACCAAGATGAGTTCTCTCTCCGGAAAATAGATGAATGTATAATGTTGAAACTACCACTCTGTGAAAGCGATAAAATTCTGTGACTATAAAATGAGATAAGGACACTCGTCTGAACAGATTTCTAGATAATAGCAATAACAACGACAATTCTTCATCTGGAGAATAGCAGAAACCTGTGACTCAAATAATCAATATATGGATACCAGTTTCCATAATCAGTGGGAGATAAATGATAATTCCTCATCCGAAAAATTTTGAGAAATGTTTTGACTATAACAACCAGGATAAGGATATTCGACCGAACAGATTCATGAACAATAATAATAATAATAATGGCATTTCTTTTAGAAAGAGTAACTAAATAGTGTGATTATAATAATCAATATGAGGATACTAGTTAGAATAAATCAATGTACAATATAGATAATTATTCATCTAGGAAAGGACACTTGATATTACATAATAATTTAGCATTCTTTTCTGTTGTTTCAAGTCTCTTCTTCATCTGTGTGAAAATTGTCCATTATTCACTGCCATATAGGAGGATTGATATTACATAGCAATTCAGCAATTCTTTCTGTGTTTCTCTTGCTTAAAGTCTTTTATTCTTCTGTGAGGAAATTCTCCAGCATTCAGTGCCATATAGGAGGATTGATATTACATAGCAGTTCAGCACACTTTTCTTTGTTTCTCTTTCTTCAAGTCTCCTCTTCATCTGCGAGGAAATTGTCCAGCATTCACTGCCATATAGGAGGATTGATATTATATATAGTTCAGCACTCTTTATTTATATTCTCTTGCTTAAGTCTATCTTCATCTTGTGAGGAAATTGTCCAGCATTCACTGCCATATAGGAGGATTAATTATATAGCATTCAGCACTCTTTCCTTTGTTTCTATTGCTTCAAGTCTCCTCTTCATCTGTGAGGAAATTGTCCAGCATTCACTGCCATATTGGAGGATTGATATTACATATTTGTTCATATATATTTCCTTTGTTTCTCTTGCCTTCAAGTCTCCTCTTCATCTGTGAGGAAAATGTCCAGGTATTCACTGCCATATACCCTTTGGATTGATATATACATAGCAGTTCAGCACTTTTTCTTTATTTCTCTTGCTACAAGCCTTCTTTATTCATCTGCGAGGAATTCTCCATATTCACTGCCATATTGGAGGATTGATATTACATAGCAGTTCAGCACTCTTTTCTTTGTTTCTCTTGCTTCAAGTCTCCTCTTCATCTGTGAGGAAATTGTCCAGCATTCACTGCCATATAGGAAGATTGATATTACATAGCAGTTCAGCACTCTTTTCTTTGTTTTTATTGCTTTAAGTCTCCTCTTCATCCGTGAGGAAATTGTCCAGCATTCACTGCCATATAGGAGGATTGATATTACATAGCAGTTCAGCACTCTTTTCTTTGTTTCTCTTGCTACAAGCCTGCTCTTCATCTGCGAGGAAATTGTCCAGCATTCACTGCCATATAGGAGGATTGATATTACATAGCAGTTCAGCACTCTTTTCTTTGTTTCTCTTGCTTCAAGTCTCCTCTTCATCTGTGAGGAAATTGTCCAGCATTCACTGCCATATAGGAAGATTGATATTACATAGCAGTTCATCACTTTTCTTTGTTTCTCTTGCGTCATGTCTCCTCTTCATCTGTGTGGAAATTGTCCAGCATTCACTGCCATATAGGAGGATTGATAATACATAGCAGTTCAGCACACTTTTCTTTGTTTCTCTTGCTTCAAGTCTCCTCTTCATCTGTGAGGAAATTGTCCAGCATTCACTGCCATATAGGAGGATTGATAATACATAGCAGTTCAGCACACTTTTCTTTGTTTCTCTTGCTTCAAGTCTCCTCTTCATCTGTGAGGAAATTGTCCAGCATTCACTGCCATATAGGAGGATTGATATTACATAGCAGTTCAGCACACTTTTTTTTGTTTCTCTTGCTTCAAGTCTCCTCTTCATCTGTGAGGAAATTGTCCAGCATTCACTGCCATATAGGAGGATTGATATTACATAGCAGTTCAGCACTTTTCTTTCTTTGTTTCTCTTGCTTCAAGTCTCCTCTTCATCTGTGAGGAAATTGTCCAGCATTCACTGCCATATAGGAGGATTGATATTACATAGCAGTTCAGCACTCTTTTCTTTGTTTCTCTTGCTTCAAGTCTCCTCTTCATCTGTGAGGAAATTGTCCAGCATTCACTGCCATATAGGAGGATTGATATTACATAGCAGTTCAGCACACTTTTCTTTGTTTCTCTTGCTTCAAGTCTCCTCTTCATCTGTGAGGAAATTGTCCAGCATTCACTGCCATATAGGAGGATTGATATTACATAGCAGTTCAGCACACTTTTCTTTGTTTCTCTTGCTTCAAGTCTCCTCTTCATCTGTGAGGAAATTGTCCAGCATTCACTGCCATATAGGAGGATTGATAATACATAGCAGTTCAGCACACTTTTCTTTGTTTCTCTTGCTTCAAGTCTCCTCTTCATCTGTGAGGAAATTGTCCAGCATTCACTGCCATATAGGAGGATTGATATTACATAGCAGTTCAGCACACTTTTCTTTGTTTCTCTTGCTTCAAGTCTCCTCTTCATCTGTGAGGAAATTGTCCAGCATTCACTGCCATATAGGAGGATTGATATTACATAGCAGTTCAGCACTCTTTTCTTTGTTTCTCTTGCTTCAAGTCTCCTCTTCATCTGTGAGGAAATTGTCCAGCATTCACTGCCATATAGGAGGATTGATAATACATAGCAGTTCAGCACTCTTTTCTTTGTTTCTCTTGCTTCAAGTCTCCTCTTCATCTGTGAGGAAATTGTCCAGCATTCACTGCCATATAGGAGGATTGATATTACATAGCAGTTCAGCACTCTTTTCTTTGTTTCTCTTGCTTCAAGTCTCCTCTTCATCTGTGAGGAAATTGTCCAGCATTCACTGCCATATAGGAGGATTGATATTACATAGCAGTTCAGCACTCTTTTCTTTGTTTCTCTTGCTTCAAGTCTCCTCTTCATCTGTGAGGAAATTGTCCAGCATTCACTGCCATATAGGAGGATTGATAATACATAGCAGTTCAGCACTCTTTCTTTTGTTTCTCTTGCTTCAAGTCTCCTCTTCATCTGTGAGGAAATTGTCCAGCATTCACTGCCATATAGGAGGATTGATATTACATAGCAGTTCAGCACACTTTTCTTTGTTTCTCTTGCTTCAAGTCTCCTCTTCATCTGTGAGGAAATTGTCCAGCATTCACTGCCATATAGGAGGATTGATATTACATAGCAGTTCAGCACTCTTTTCTTTGTTTCTCTTGCTTCAAGTCTCCTCTTCATCTGTGAGGAAATTGTCCAGCATTCACTGCCATATAGGAGGATTGATATTACATAGCAGTTCAGCACTCTTTTCTTTGTTTCTCTTGCTTCAAGTCTCCTCTTCATCTGTGAGGAAATTGTCCAGCATTCACTGCCATATAGGAGGATTGATATTACATAGCAGTTCAGCACTCTTTTCTTTGTTTCTCTTGCTTCAAGTCTCCTCTTCATCTGTGAGGAAATTGTCCAGCATTCACTGCCATATAGGAGGATTGATATTACATAGCAGTTCAGCACTCTTTTCTTTTGTTTCTCTTGCTTCAAGTCTCCTCTTCATCTGTGAGGAAATTGTCCAGCATTCACTGCCATATAGGAGGATTGATATTACATAGCAGTTCAGCACTCTTTTCTTTGTTTCTCTTGCTTCAAGTCTCCTCTTCATCTGTGAGGAAATTGTCCAGCATTCACTGCCATATAGGAGGATTGATATTACATAGCAGTTCAGCACTCTTTTCTTTGTTTCTCTTGCTTCAAATCTCCTCTTCATCTGTGAGGAAATTGTCCAGCATTCACTGCCATATAGGAGGATTGATATTACATAGCAGTTCAGCACACTTTTCTTTGTTTCTCTTGCTTCAAGTCTCCTCTTCATCTGTGAGGAAATTGTCCAGCATTCACTGCCATATAGGAGGATTGATATTACATAGCAGTTCAGCACTCTTTTCTTTGTTTCTCTTGCTTCAAGTCTCCTCTTCATCTGTGAGGAAATTGTCCAGCATTCACTGCCATATAGGAGGATTGATATTACATAGCAGTTCAGCACTCTTTTTCTTTGTTTCTCTTGCTTCAAGTCTCCTCTTCATCTGTGAGGAAATTGTCCAGCATTCACTGCCATATAGGAGGATTGATATTACATAGCAGTTCAGCACACTTTTCTTTGTTTCTCTTGCTTCAAGTCTCCTCTTCATCTGTGAGGAAATTGTCCAGCATTCACTGCCATATAGGAGGATTGATATTAAATAGCAGTTCAGCACTCTTTTCTTTGTTTCTCTTTGCTTCAAGTCTCCTCTTCATCTGTGAGGAAATTGTCCAGCATTCACTGCCATATAGGAGGATTGATATTACATAGCAGTTCAGCACTCTTTTCTTTGTTTCTCTTGCTTCAAGTCTCCTCTTCATCTGTGAGGAAATTGTCCAGCATTCACTGCCATATAGGAGGATTGATATTACATAGCAGTTCAGCACTCTTTTCTTTGTTTCTTATTGCTTCAAGTCTCCTCTTCATCTGTGAGGAAATTGTCCAGCATTCACTGCCATATAGGAGGATTGATATTACATAGCAGTTCAGCACTCTTTTTCTTTGTTTCTCTTGCTTCAAGTCTCCTCTTCATCTGTGAGGAAATTGTCCAGCATTCACTGCCATATAGGAGGATTGATATTACATAGCAGTTCAGCACTCTTTTTTTGTTTCTCTTGCTTCAAGTCTCCTCTTCATCTGTGAGAAATTGTCCAGCATTCACTGCCATATAGGAGGATTGATATTACATAGCAGTTCAGCACAATTTTCTTTGTTTCTCTTGCTTCAAGTCTGCCTCTTCATCTGTGAGGAAATTGTCCAGCATTCACTGCCATATAGGAGGATTGATATTACATAGCAGTTCAGCACTCTTTTCTTTGTTTCTCTTGCTTCAAGTCTCCTCTTCATCTGTGAGGAAATTGTCCAGCATTCACTGCCATATTGGAGGATTGATATTACATAGCAGTTCAGCACTCTTTTCTTTGTTTCTCTTGCTATAAGCCTCCTCTTCATCTGTGAGGAAATAGTCCAGCATTCACTGCAATATAGGAGGATTGTCATTGCATAGCAGTTTAGCACTCTTGTTTTTGTTTCTCTTGCTCCAAATCTCCTCTTCATCTGCGAGGAAATTGTCCAGCATTCATTGCCATACAAGAGGACTGATATTATATAACAGCTCAGCATCTTTATTTTTTGTTTCGACATTTTATTTTTTTAAAACTTTGTGATTTTTTTTAGATTTTCTCAGCATCTTTTTTTCTTTTCAGCTTTCAAATTTTCCATTGCAATTCTTTTTCTTTCAAACTTTTCATTTCTTTTTTTTCTTCTGCTTTTTTATTCTTAACATTTGTCGGTAAAACAACATCGCTTTTCAAGTCTGTTCTTCATCTGTGAATATTCAGTGCCTCATAGATGAAGATGTATTATATTGAAATTCAATACACTTTATTTTTTTGTCTTGGTATACTTCAAGTCTACCATTCTTCCTTTTCATTGAATACTCTCTAACATATATGGTCTGGTCTCTTCTTTCTTTTTGTTCATCTCTATCTTTATCTTCATCCTTAGACGGATATTCTATGTTATAAATCCTGGCCTGGCATCTCGACTCTTGAAAAGTCACAACAAATTAACTTTCTCATTGACGTTTATGTGGCTTCCTCTGTTTTTTTTCTACAAATATTTTCATTTCAGCTGTTCTGACGAGCTACTAAAAAATAAATAATAAATTGGATGAATTTAAACGTGTTTGACTAGGTTGGCATCTCATTCTTATTTGCATTTTTGTTTGTCGAAAAAAAGTTAAATGTAACCGCCACTTCTTCTGGCTGTTGCCTTCTTTTCTCGCACTTTTTGTTTTTAAATAATGGAACTCCTTTTCTTTATTTGCTTCCCTGATAGCTTCATTCTTCAAATATTCAAATTGTTTACAAACTGACATCTTCTGAAAGCCTTGATCCTGATCCCAGTCTTTCTTTTTATCCTTTCCTCAAACACCCCCAACCTTTTACTCTTGCTCTCACTTTCTGTGTTAAAAAATGCAATGTCAGAAACATTCCCGCCTTAATAACATAAAATGTTTTTTAAATATGCCTAATGTTCTAATACGATTTTTAAAAAAAAAAAAAAAATTCAAAATAGATTTTAATTTTATACGACGTTTTAAACTTCTTGTAGTATACCTCCGGACGAAATGTGGACAAAATTCTCATGAACACAATGGTTAAATGGTTTATTTGAAGATAACGTCTGATTAAATATAAATCCCAGGCAGACAACATTTCGACTTAGCAGCCATTCTTTCGTCTTGTAAAGAACTACTGACTACGTTTTTTATACGTGGTCTATCTTAATTTCAAACTTTAGAATCGCCAAATGTTTCAGTGCTGCGTCATTTGACCGCGGGGTTTAACAACATGGAATATATCCTTGGTGAAGATTCGTTTCCAGCTGGTAAACTCCCTACCTGCATGAATTTAAGCGTGCTGCTACTCGTTTTATCTTGGTCCCACCTTCACCTTCGGGCTAAAGCCCAACATTAAATTCGGTCTTTTCTAATCTGACCGCGTTTTATCCTCTTGGAGATTCATTGTGGAACTCCTTTCCCTTCTTGCAGTTGAATACTTCTTTTACATGCCGCTGGAAATTTTATATACGTTGTTCTTTTATTTTTCGTCCATTTTTTCATGTGATTATTCTATTTATAATTTCCCTATTCTTGAACAATGAGCAGGAAAAACCTGCATGGTTTTAAAAACTGATTTCGTTAAAAAAACGTGTAATGATTATTGAATAATAATAATCATAATAATAATCGCCCCTAATGTTCAATATTTGTGCGGAGTCTAAAAATTGATTTTTAATGTCGGTCACTTTCCCACCGCCATAATTTACCTGTTGGCTTTTTTTCTATAAAACATTCATGAATTTTCATGCGAACTCTTTATATATATATTTTTTTCTGGTTTTTGACAATTAAGCACACTTTTGTCGAATATCTCATCAATTTACAGTTGAACTGACTAAATGCAACCGTAAATTCTATGCTAACAGTTTTTTTTCTCGCTTGTGCAATTGTTCCATTAAATCAATAACCCAACTTTAATTTGGGAAAATTTAAGAACAATTTGTCAATTCGTTATCTACTGTCTGATTCACCGTCAATTCTTCGTTCTGCTCATTGTCGATAAATTTGTTCCTAATCCTTCCACACCATGGTGAACCCCTTGTAAAATAGTGTTGTTTTTGAAATGTTCTAACATAGGAAGGTTGTTGAATAGAAAATCAAACGAAGAATAATTTATCCGAAATTCTGGGGACAAAAAACAACGGTTTTCAGATTTTTTCAGATTTTGTAATAAGGCTATTTAATTTGTATAAGTGATCTATAATGGGTCATTATTGAGAATGAATCTCCAAACGTAAACATTTCATAACAACCGCCCCATTTAACGCTCAGATGTTTTATATAAATAACATACCATGAAAGCAGTTTTATATAAAAAATATCCGAGTCCGTATACAGACGCTAGAAATTCACCGTATTCCACGAATTTTTAAGGGGTCGGATTATGATTTCCTGAGAATAATGCTTTGGCCTTCTGTACCTGTCCTCTAAATAAATAAAACATGATCAATACTTTTGGAAACGAATATATAAATGCAGACTTTTTGACATTTTTAATAATATATTTATGTGAATGGGATATACCCATTAAGTCGTCCACGTTAAATGCTGTGACATTACATTACAAAAAAAAAAAAAAAAACGTCACCAACGTTCTCCTACATTGTTTGAAGAAACCCGATCTGGGGAGATTTGGTCATAATCAAACCAATTCCAAATCTTCTGGAACCATCCCAGGTTTTGTCTTGAAAATATTCCAAATTTGTCTGATCATAGTTTTTTTTCTGCTTTTCAGATTTGGGTTTTTTTGGATAAAGCGATACTGACCTTTTTCTTAGTTTTGAAACGAGGCTTTTCAAATGGGAATTCTAAACTATTAAAATATGTTTCACTATTAATTTCGACTAGTTGGATTTTTAACTGCCGTCCTAATGGCCTTTTTCAATAGTTGTCTTAGTCTTTAAACTCTCTGAATTTCTGATAAAAGTATTGCCCCCTGTTAAATTTCGGGAAGGAGTTGCTCCACATCTTTATTTCTTTTGTTTTGCAGACTAAATAGCTTCAAAAATCGTTTGCAGTTAGAAGGACCCCTGGAGTAATTTTTTTGTCTTTTTCGAATGGGATAGCCGATTGGAAGGTCGCCATCAATGTTACTTCTTTGGAATGAGTCGCTCAGTTTCTTCTCCATCTCCGATGACAGACCGTTTAAAAATGTATGTTGAATTTTTGAAATTGGTCAGAAAATAAAACGTTGCAATCACTAGTGTTGGGAAAATCTATCCAGGTTCTTGTTAGTCATGTATCGAGAGATCCATGATCGTGCGTGTGTATGCGTGCATGGTGCGTGTGACTGCGTACGCAACTCACGATCAGAAATCAAACAAGCCATAAAATAGTTTTGAACCCCGAGAAACAGTTTGCTTCTATTTTTATATCCGTAAAGACGATCAAAAATCTAATTTCAAATAGAGATGTGAACTTTGAATGCAAGGTTTTCATTGGTTAGAAAATAATTTTGAAATACTATAGGAGAAATATTTTTAAACGTCGCTGGTTACTACTGTTGGGTGTCGTCTACCCAGGTTCTTGTTATCTGAGTGATAGGATTCCATACATTTAACAGCAACAACAACACATCATTAAATTTAAACAGACAAAATGTTATTTTTTTAAAAAGAAAGATAGAAGCAAAACATCAGTTGAAATAACAGTTATATTTTCTTTTCAGAAATCGACAATGACAATAAAATTTTCAATTTTTCTTGCAATTATTTTTTCAAAGTAATTAAGTGTTCTTAAGATGGTGTGAAATGTGTAGACAGACTTTCTTGATAACGGTGAGCCTAATGTGTATGTGAGTTCGTAAACAAAACCTTAGTCGGCAGCTGATGGCTGTCATCTCTTCATTGTGTACTTATGTATGTATGCGTGTGTTTGTACGCACGTGTAGAGCAAACTGGACGCTGAAATAGTTTTGAACCCTGAGAAACAGTTTGCTTCTATTTTTATATCCGTAAGGTAGACCCAAAATCTAATTTCACATAGAGATGTGAAGTTTGAATGGTTAGAAAATAAATTCACAATAGCTCGCTAAAAGCTTTTTTTTTTCTTGAAATTGCGGGAGTTATTTTTGTTATTTTCTAAATAGCTTAAATACAACGAGTAGCAGGTCTATAACTCCGTCCGCAATTATTTTGGCAGTATTTGTTGCTTATTAAACAACTTTTCTGATGCGATTTTATTGGTTGGAAAATATATATAGAATAACTTACTAAAGTTTTAGTTATTTTCAGCTATACGGGTATCGACTTCGATTATACGTACGACCAAGAAACATCAAAAAATGTAATTAGGTTATTGATTGAAAAGTTACCAATAATCAAATTCAAGTACATTCGATGTAGGGTACAGCGGGGCATTAGGCACCCCCTTTTTATAGTTCTGTTAATTATATATGATTTTTGCCTGATTTATAAGAACCAGTGACTTGTTTTTTGTCTCACTATATAGAAAATAACATAATTAAGTTAATCCAGTGTTTCTTTAACTGAAAATTTGAAAGTAAGCATATTCTGGATGAGTTTGTTGGAGAAAAAATCTGACCTTAATTTTTGATGTCCAGGGCATTAAGCACCAAGCACCTGGGGCATTAAGCACCCTACCCTACTGGGTACAAAACTGCACAACCACTCCATTTCTTCCAGTTCCTCCAGTGTGGCTGTAATGTTTTCACACCTAGTGTGGTACCAGCTATCACAGATATCACACTGGATCCACTTGTTGCCTCCACTTTGGCCACATCGCTTGCATTCTTCGTTGTCACTTGGGCGAGACCTGTTGCTGTTACAAGGCGATTCCTCACGTTGGGTCTGTTTTCCTCGTCTTTTGCCTTTTCCTTCCCCTTTCCCTCTCCCTCTTGTAGTGGCAGCTTCCTTTGCTTTAGATGCTTCTCTTGCTCTTTTCAGGCTTTCTTTATAGACTGTTTTGTGAAGGTTTCTGACAGGAAGTGCTTAATGCCCCATGGTGCCTAATGCCCCACTGTACCCTACAGGTAATTTCTTCGAATTTATTTAAAAGGAAATGACTAAAGATGCCTAATAAAGAAAAAAAAAAAGGAAAGTAACTTTAATAAAAAAAAAACGGATAAAGTAGAACCCGAAAGAAAGAAAGGAAAAATGAAAAGAAAAAGAAAGAAACAGTTTATTACTAAATAAATGAATAATGAAAGAAAGAAAGAAAATGAAAAGAAAAAAATAGGAAAGAGTGTAACAGTAACGAAAGAAAGAAACGCGAGAGAAGAAGCAAAAGCCTGTTACTATAAAGAAAGAAGGAAAGAAAGAAACAGATGCAAAACGGAAAGAGTGTAACTAGAAAGAAAGAAAGAAAGAAAGAAAGAAAGAAAGAAAGAAAGAAAAGGAAATACCGTTAAGGGAGAAAGAAAGAAAGAAAGAAATCGCCGAAGAGGTTTACAATAATCCTACACGCTAGACGCTTGGTGGTAGCCCGCCGATGTCAGCGACGGCGGTCCTCTGGTGGCAGCCACCGGCGGACCAACGGTGGGCCACTAGCTGTCCGCAAGCGCGGTAACCTTGCCGAGACGAACACGACGGCGATCCGTCAGCGGGCCACCAGCGGTAAACGCTAGTGGCATGCCACCCACTGGCAGATTGGTGGCTTGCTTGTAGGGAATAAATAAACAAATTTAGAAAAAAAAACGAACGAAATAAAAAGAAAGAAAGAAAGAACGAAAGAAAGAACGAAAGAAAGAAAGAAAGAAAGAAAGAAAGAAGTGAATAGACAAGAAAAGGGATGAAAATAAACATTGTAGATGAAGAATTAGCAATCATGAAAGGAAGTAATTAATCTTTTAAAGGTTATTTCTTTACAGGGCGTGGCCGATCATGCCTTTCCAAAAAATCCTGCCGTGTGTTACCCTAAGCAATTCCTGGTATCGAGTTAGACAAACACGTTAGGTAGGTTACTTACTGCTTCCATTGTTACACTTGCCCTCAGTATGCTCTGTGAGGGTTAAATTCTCTAGACTCGCTTTTCTCATCATGTGTCCCAGAAATTCCAGTTTGCGTTTTCTTGTTATTTTTCTGCTAAAACTGTCCATGGTACTCACAAATTCAGTCCATGGTACTGCAGTCTTTCCTCAGTAAACCACGTCTCTGTCAGTTCAAGCCTCTTCGTGATTTGTATGGAAATTGTCCAACATTCACTGTCATCTAGGTATTACATATCGTCTGCGTAGACTTTTTTGTTAGTTTGGATTTGAGGATATTTTTTGACCTCCTAATTAATTGCATAGTTTCTTGAGGAAACAAGTGATAAACCTTTTCTCCTGTACAAAAAGAAAAAGCTATGTTCCTGTTCACACACCTCGCCTATTTTTTTTAATAAGAGTAGAGGTTTTTTCCCTTTTTTCCTGTTTGGATTTCGCGCTCAAACATTCCATTCTCTTTTCGAACATTGATTGGATCAGTCCTACTGTATGGATCAGAAACTTGGGCATCATCTGATCGTCTTGAAAAACGATTGGATGGAACATATACAAACCTACGTAGAAAAATCCATAACATCAGTTGGAGATCCCATGCAACACTTAAGACAATCTACGGATAACTGAGACTAATTTCTCTTAAACTCAAACAAAAACGATTATAGTTTGTCGGCCATTGCCACCGAGCGGACAGGGAAATCGTCTCATCTTTATTACTATGGCATCCTTCTGGAAGTGTCTTCTCACGAAAATAGACTTTCCCAGCCACCATAGCTCGGGACTCAGGGTTTGGACATTGGGGATCTGATGGAACTCTAGATATACAGCAGGAGCAGTGGATCAATGTGATGTTCTAATCATGGACGAATGGTAAACTTATAAATATGTAAGATAGATTCAGGAGAGGAAAATTGTCTAAATGACACATATAACCAGTTGTATTAGGAGCAGACCTAAAATTGATTCAATATAGTCTTTCCATTTTCGTCAATTGAGGAATGTTAGCCACAGAATTCGTAAAGAGTCAATCTTCTTTGTTATCAGCCATACTGATGGAAGGCTGAATGGAGTCTCTCAGATAATTGGTAAAATGAAATTTCGTTTTCGAGTCCTTAAAACTAATAAAGCTGAGAGACATTTCTGAGATCAATTGTCAATTTGATATTATCGAAGAGATCAAACTTACTATCGAGACAGGTGTAAATACTTTTGTCATCATCACAGATGTCAAGCTGAAGTGTCCTCAGAAACGTTATTGATGAAGATTAAAAAGAAAATAGTTCTAGGAAAAGAGATTAAATTTATCTTAAGACAGTTTTTATGTTTATAAGTTCTTTTTTTTATAGATACAAATATTTAAGCAAATGCTCCGTTTATAATAAACAGTATTAACAACATTTACCGGCATGAATGTCCGAGACATTTCCATAGAAAATATGCGTCCTCCGACAGGAATCGAACCTGTATCCTATACAGAACCGTCATATAGATTGACGTGCTTTTACCGATTGTGCTACAGGTCGATGTTACTGTTTTTACTGTCGGAGGACGCATATATTCTATGACAATTCCTCGGACATTCAGGCCGGTAAATGTTGTTAATATTGTTTATTTTAAACAGAGCATTTACTTAAATATTTGTATCTATAAAAAAAAGAACGTATAAACATAAAAAAAATGTCTTAAAATAATTGTCGGATTTTGTCCATTTCATAATGTGTGACATCATTAAACTTATAGTCAATATATGTAAC